>MQRK01219237.1:57901-86034 GCA_001938485.1 Girardia tigrina
AATAGTGCGGTCATGGATTATTGAAAATGTCGATTTTGACAAAGTTGTTTTTTCTGATGAGTGCCGCTTTTCTCTCGACGGCAACGATAACTTTATGTCATGGAGCAAAGATAATAACACATAGCGTGCAAGACGACCGTTTTGTGGTGGCTCGATAATGATTTGGGGTTGCATTAGCCGTGATGGACCATTGCTTGTTAGAAGAGTTGAAGGCCCCATTAATTCTAATTCCTATTATGATATGTTGAAGGACGACATATTTCCGTTGCTAAAGAATGAAATAGATTCATTTTTATTCCAACAAGACAACGCGCGTGCGCACACAAGCAAGAAAACCATTGAGATGCTTACTACTGAAAAAGTAGACATATTACCCTGGCCAACTCATAGCCCTGACTTAGCTCCTATAGATAAAGTCTGGAGTATTATTAAGCAGAGATTATATAATGGTCCACAATTTGATGGTAAAGAGTCACTATGGTCTGGAATTTTTCATGAAGTGGATAAAATCAATGATGAAGAGTTTGGTATTTTATCAAACTTATATAGACATTTTAAAGAAAATGTGTGTCTATTATTAAAGAATGATGGTGCATTATTGCGATAATAAATGTTACTTAGTTTTATTTTTATTACTAATAAAAAAATTAAATGAGTGCATAAATGTGGCCAAAAAAACATTACAAAAATACACAAATTCATTATTATCTAATAAACTATTAAAACAAACAAATCTGTCAATGTATATTATAATACATCAATAGGTTGACTTTAGTTTAAAAAAGAACTAATTTACCTAAAACTTTTTAAAATGCACGAAAATGTAATTGTAAATATTTTGTCCAGTAGTATAATAAAATTTTTTTAAGAGTTTTTAATATAATATAAAAATTAAAATGTATAATTTTTATGTGTAACGATTTTTAAAAAATTAATAAAATTAAACGAAATAACTAAATATTTTAAAATGTTATCGTAATTTAAAAATGATATTTAAAATTAATAAAATCAAATCAAATATGAATATTTATAAGTGTAAGGATGTGTGAATTATTATTATTATTATGGTTGTTAATTATTATTGAAATTATTATTATAAACATATTATTATCATTATTAGATGTATGTGGAAAGTATACGTGATTATGAAGTATGAAATTGAGTAACAGGATTGAAAGTTTGATGATATAATGTATGTATGTAATAGTGAGCGGTGTCAATCATGTGGTGCTAACCCAGCAGATCTCCCTAATCCAGTTATGCAACCGGATCGAGGTGTTCTTGTATATAAGATAGAATAATTAGTTTATTATTGTATTATTAATATATCTTAGCAAATAATCTTGTCTTTTAACATGGCGACCACGACCGGAGTACAAAATTTTATCTGACGACCAGAAACATTTCAGAGAAACGGAGACCTAGATAATTTTATTCTGGAATTAAAAAGATTCTTCGAGCTCACTCAAGAACCTCCAGAATTTCAGGAAACTCTGACAAAAGCATTCTTGTCAATCGAATTAGTAACCAAATATGAAGAAACCCAAATCACAACTGAAGAATTTGAAGACCGACTCCGAAAAGCGTTTGAACCAAAAAAGAATTTAGCGGTAGATCTGGAAGCTGCGTTACGTTTCCTTAAATCGGATGAGAATTGCACACAATTCTTTGAAAAAATCGAAAAGTTAAAAAATCGACAGGGATACTTTAAACAGAGATATGGCAACAGAAACCTTAGTCAAGACAATGGTGGGAGATACAAAGACCACCCAACGAGGGATCATGATGAAGACAAAAGGCGTCATATGAGCTCAATCAATATGTTCGAGGACGATCGGACGGTACAGATGGAAGAAGATACCAAGAGCAATGATCGAGATTTAAAAGGAGAGGCTCCGGCTTTCAGGGAGGCGCTAGGGGCTATCAATCTGGGTTAAGTAAGTATATGATTGACACCGGATGTTATGACGCGGATGTGTATGAAGATAATGAATGTGTGATTTTGAATGATGCTGAATGTGCTGAATATGAGTATGATGATAATAATAGTGATTTTATTAACGAAAATGTTATGAAAAACAACGCAATTCGAAACGAGTGTGAATTTACTGATAATATTTTTACTAATAATGATTTTATTTATGGTACTTTGAGTGTATGTTGTATTAAAGAAAGACGTGATGAAATATTATCTTTAAAAAATAGTAATTATCCTTATTATAATTCTTTCAATTCTAATAATGCTAATGGTAAAAATTCACTTTGAGAGTTGAATCTAAGGAGACCCCCCGCTTTAACACATAGCATATGAGGTAATGAATGTAGGCCTAGTATACAAATTTGGTTAGATGATGTAATTAAAGAACATTGCTTACTAGATACAGGAGCAAAAACTCGAACTTAACAAAATTTGTAAGAAAAAATGCAATTTAAAATTACAAAAATTAAAACTCGTTAATCCAATATTTTAAAAGTATATATCGAAATTACAAAAGAAGTTAATTTAAAGCCACAAACTCCAAAATATTCCTTGAACTTGTCGGTAGAAGAGACAATACCAAAACAACATACAACAAACTGAATGTTTCCTTAAAATTGATTCCAATGAATCTAAATAAATTAAGAATCGTTTAAATATAAATAATTGTTTAATGTTCAAATGTTTAATTTTACTTATTAAACATTATTTATTGATTAAAAATTTTGATTATTTTATCCAAATAAAATTAAATAAATTATATTTATTATTTTTTTACATTTCATATACTGAAATTTTTATATTATTTTCTAACAAAAATTAAGAGAATTATTATTTATTTAAGCACGATATTATGAATAAAAATAATAAAATAAATGATGTAACAAATCAAAATAAAAAATTTATTGAGTCAACTAAATTATCTTTTAAAAAGCACAGAGGAAGAAGATTTATTCCACAATTAATTAAAGAAAAAATCATTAAAATGTATCAAGAAGGAAAAAAGATTAAAGAAATTGCTTTAGAATTTAATTTATCAGAAAAATCAGTTGTTAATTATAGAAAAAAGATATAATGAAGAATCGGTTAATTCAATCAACTACTCTCCAAATGGTAACAAAATGCTTCTAAAACGAAAATGTAATAATAAATTTCTGTCTTCTTAAAAAAAACAAAAGATCATTCAAATGTATCAAGAAAGAAAAAAGGTAAAAAAATAATTTAAGAATGTAATATAAGAACAAAGATATATTTGAAGATACACAATAAAGAATTATTAGCAATAAATGCAAATACGGAACACATTCCTTTAAGACTCAAACGCATCTCGGATGAACAGAAACTGGAAGCCGTTGATATGTAAGAAAATAGATATAGTGTAACTGGAGTATTTTCTAATGTCACAGGAACAAGTAAAACGTACGTCGTTTCTCCGACCAAGAAAACCTCTGATGTACCAACAGAAGAAATAAGAAACAATCAAGATTTAATCGATTATGATAATAAAACAGAAGAAAGTGTATTAAAAACCAATAAAATCTATCGAATTCGTTTTGTCCGGAGAGTCGATGGAGGATGTAGCGAGAGTGCTCAAAGAATCGAATGAGACCATTCAAAGATGGATAATTAACAAAGATGAGATTATCGAAAGTTATTTTTCAAAGAAAAGAATAAATCATAAGTAAAAAATTTTGAAATAATAAGTAAAACAATAAAATTAACGTTTTATTTCTGTCATTCGTACTAATTTTATTTTTTAACGTTACTTAATTTGTTAATAAATTATGTTAGGCTATTTTACGTAGCATTTTTACTTATTTTCGTGTTGTAAATGTTGGTAAAGTTTAGGCCATTGTCGTCATTTGACATTTCAGAAGTCATATTTAACACATTTTTTAATTTTTTGTTCCTTTTTAAAAACTTAAATTTTTTTTTCAGATTTATAATATTAATAAATGTATTATTTTTTTCATTTTAAATTAAACAAAATCAATAAATTATTTGGTGCATCAAAAACTTTAATTAACTACTAATAATAAATAAGAGATCAAATGGATCAGAAGTCCATGTCGAAACATATAATTCTTCTATTAGTTTAACCTCTTATTTATCGCACCAAACAAAGCAAAATAAGGGTGTAATAATTTCTGACAATTCACACAGCTTTGAACGATTTCCTTTATTGTTTTTCTCATATCATTCATATGGAAGTCATTTTTTAAATAAATGTAAACTTTCTTGCTACCAGCGTGACATAGCATCTTATGTATATCTTCCACAACTTCAATTCTTTTGATTTTCGGAATCCAGTAGTTGTGATTCATAGTCGTCGCGATATCATCTCTCAGTATCGTGATTCTTTGTTTTCCCAGTTCTAAGCTCTTCTCTGATTTCATTTATCTCTTCATTATCTTTCTGTCATCTGAATTATTTTTTGATTATTCGTCTGGGGCTAAGATTATTGTTTTAATTTTTTCTTTCTTAGCTTCTTCGTGCATCGTCTGATATTGTACACACATTTCGCAGGAATTTCTCGACATGGAATCGGCGTTGGAGTGTTTTTCGCCTTTAATGTATTCCCTTTTCATATCTAACCCATTAAGGAAATTTATCCAAGCATGAAAATGTGAATTTATTGAATTCTTTGTCGTCAAAATAAATGTGATGGCTTTGTGATCCATTCTTAATAAAATTGTTTTCCATAAAGATAATGTTTAAAGTGTTGTATAAAATAGTAGATTTTCAGCAGTTCTCTTCTCGTAATACAGTATCCCAATTCATGCTTGTTCATTTTGTGGGATCCGTATGCAATCACTCTTTCTCTTCCATATATATCTTTCTGTGATAGCACCGCGCCAATGGTATCAAAGCTCGCGTCTGTATCCAATATGAACTCTTTTTCAACGTCTAGGTATGCTAGAATTGATGTTTTGTTCATTTTTTCCTTCAATTTCTGAAACAACTCGTAACATTCTTCCGTCCTTATAATTTTTTATCTTTATTCTTTCCATATGGCCCTTCGAATACTTTTGAATATTTTACATAGTCGTTTAGAAATTTTCTGTAATAGTTTGTTAAACCCAAGAACCTTCTCGAGTGCTTAAATCAAAAAGGGTTCTGAAACTTGCTGATCGCATCGATCTTTGTCTGATCTCTTTATATACCATCTTTGCTGACCACGTATCCTAAAAAATCTTTGTCTTTTCAACCAAGAAGTGGTATTTTTCCGGGTTTATTCTTAGACCTGATTCCTTTATTTAGTCACGTTTTCTTTTTTCGCCATATTAAGAACACTAATTTGATTTTTAATACATTTATTTGTATCATAACTTGAATCGCCACTAGGACAATTTTCCATAAAACTTTTGTGACTACTCATCATTCTTAATTGATAAATTTAATTCTATTTTAAAAATTTTATTATTTAAACAAATTTAAATTACAATTTATTTATAATTCGATTTGAAAATAATTTATAATATAAGTTACAAAAATAATGTTAATTATTTAAAAAAAAATATTTAGGATATAATAATTTAATTTTAAACATGATTATTAAAATTTTAAAATTGAATTAATACTTCGATGTTTCAAAATATTTAAAATATCAATGTTCCATCTGGGTGAGAGAACACAATCTTGAAACAGCATAACAAACAACATACAATAAACACCATTCAAAATATTTCTCACAATGTTTATGTCAATTTGTTACTCGATTTAAAAAGTAACAATAATATCGCAAATTTGAATACCTTGACAATTGTAACTTGATTTATTTTATGAAATTCAGAAACGAACTCCTCAATATCCTGATATCAATTGAATTAAAAAAATGTATAACTTAAAAAATTGTTATATAAGAAAAAAAATATTTTTTTACATAAATTTTTATAGTAAAAGTTTAAAATGTTCTATGGAAAAGAAAAATAATCAAGAAAATTCTTAAGTTATTTTGTTTTATCTAATGGTTGCTTGGAAACATGAGGTTTTGTAAGAACTGTTGTTTTAAAAGTGAATAGAGTTCGCCATCCTCTTTAGAAATCTGCATCAATCAGTTGAGACTGGGAAATGGCCGATCAGATGTCTGACCAATGAGAACAGTTTCATCCGCGCCAACTGATATGGCAACTGCGGAACCTTGCCATCTCGGGTCCATCGCAACTCTCCGTTGGTCTCGCTTACGACGAGCCCTACACTCTTCCTCCTCTGATCTTCACTGACAGTTTCGTTTCGAGGCCGAAAGTATTGAAGACCACCACAACTTGCTATGCTAGCACTTTTCTGGTGTCGACAATAATTTCGTCGTAATAAGAGTCTGTGGAATAAACCACCCGCTTCTCTTTCAATTTGATAGTTTCTGATCAACCTCGTCTTTGATGTGCTCTGCTGATGCATATGTTGCGGCTTGTTGGATCACCTTTGGTGGTGCTCGGTCGCTGTTCAAGTTCCACGTTGCAGTGTAGGAGTGGTCATTGAAACTGACAGAAAAATCAGTATCATCGATCCGCACACTTACTGGTTAATTAAAAATACCCAATGGTGCTTGACACATCCGAATTTTTGGGTGCCGCCTAAGACTGGTACCCGCACTCCTTTGAGTTGACTGATGGCATCTATGTTGAGAAATTTAGAAGCTCTTATAACTGCTGGTACCACTGGAACGTGGTATATTATTCGCTTCTCATTGCATTCAATTTGAACCGTCGCTCTGAACTGCGCCTTTACCTCTGATCCATCCATCATCTGCACGCGGTCTAGTCTAGTCGGTTTAACTACCACCTTTGCCACAAATGTTGTCAAAGAGCCTGTATCGTTTATTGCTCTCACGGTACTTCTACCTACAATCACCGAGATCATCAACATACGCGCGTCATCGCAATCAGGCTTCCTTCCGCGCAACAGTAACGACTATGTACTCGTTCTCTGCTAGTTTCTGATCTGCAAAGCGACATTCCCTTGTGATGTGACCCGCAAGGTCACAAAGCAAACAATCTTGCCTCTTCGGTGTGCCTCGGTTTGATGCTCAGTTTGTTGTGTGAATGCGTCATTTCCAGATTGCGCAATCTGTCCACTCCCTATGCACCAGTAATATGCGTCTCGGCCTTCAATATTTTCATGGCCGCTTCAGGTAACCATTTTATAAAGGCTTGGATCACAGACACCTCGCCACCACCAATCGCTTTTAGTCGGCCATAAAAAGTTGACACTCTCGCTGGGCACTAGTCATCAGGAATTAAAAATTAAACATGTCAGTCTCGGACTTGGGACATAGGCTTCCATGAGAGCTGCAGCGCTCTTCTCGAAGTCCTGTCGCATCACTTCTCACAATCCCCGTAAGACTGATGTAGCTTTGCCCGTTAGAGTTTGCAGCAGCATTGTCATTTTGTCATCGTGAAGTGTTTTCGCACATTCTGAAAATCTCTCAAGCCAAACTGAGATTTATTCTCGTCCGTCGTACTGCAGCACAATTTTTAATGTCCTCGTTGCCGCGATAAATTGTCTTTTTAATCAGAATAAGATAAACGTGTTGCACAAGAATTTATTTAAATAAAAAACTAATTTGACAATCAACCGATTAAAAAACACTTTTACAATTAAGAATGAACAATTTAAAATTAAAAAAAAATATTCAAAGAGTTTTTAAAAAATTATTACATTTTAAAAACTATTAAATACATTATTTAAAAAATAATAAAATTGTTCATTTCATTTTTTACTTTTTTCATTTTTTCATTTTGATAGTTATTTTAGAACGATACAAGACGTAGTACTTAATGAAATACCTACATAAGTATCTAGAAATATTACATATAGAAATAATAAATAACTTCTTGATAAATAATATCAGTACAAGTAAATACAAGTTTTAAAAAGGTCTTCGTTTGAGTTTTTATCAGAAAACGACAAAATTTATGAGAAAAAATGTAATTTAAAATTAAAAAATTAAAACATGTTAATTAAATATTTTTAAAAGTATATATCAAAATTACAAAAGAAGTTAATTTAAAGCCACAAACGCAAGAATATTCCTTGAATTTTTCGGTAGAAGAGACAACACCAAAACAACATACAACAAACTGAATGTTTCCTTAAAATCGATTTCAATGAATCTAAATAAATTAAGAATCTTTAAAATATAAATAATTGTTTAATGTGCATGTTAGGGGTTCTTTTTGGTGAACTGAAAATGTTTGATATTTTAAAATTAAAAATCATAATTATATTTGAGATAAATTAAAATATATTATTTTACAAATGAAATTGAAAGAACTTTTGGAAGAAATTATATATAAAAAAATTAAGTTTATAGATAATATTTTTACTAATTAAAACAAAATAAGTTTAATAAAAAGTATAGTGTAATGATAATATTTCATTAAATAAATTGAAAGAACTTTTATAAAAAAAATTAGGTTTAAAAAATCACAATTAAAATAACAGCTTCAAAGTAAAATAATATTGTAAAGAAATTTTTATATATCTTGCAACACTTTTTTTTAAATAAAAAATCATAATGTTTATTGAATTTAATTGTCAACGGAAAGTTTTAATACAAAAAATATAATTTATTGAATATTTAAATCAAGTTCTAAAATAAAAACCATAATGCTTTTTTGAATTTAATTGTCAACGGAAATTCTCATTAAAAATTATGTATAATTGAATTTTTAAAATTAAAGAAAAATTATTTAGGAATTGAATTCTTACAGAAAATTCCCATTAAAATTATTTTAAAGATTTAAATTTATATTCCAAATGAATAAACATTGTAAAAATTAATAAAACAAAAACAAAATATGATTTGAATAAAATAACATATATATATATACATCGATATTATTATATATATTTAGAGTTTCAAAATCTGGTTATGTAACTGAAATATTGTTCCTCATAAATTTGTTTGAGTAACGAAAGTTGTATTAGAAATAAAATTTGCAAAATATGACTGAATTTCACGCACCCAATAGTGCAAATGTTTACTTTTACTTATTAAACATTATTTAATAATTAAAAATTTTGATTATTTTATCCAATTAAAATTAAATGAATTATATTTATTATTTTTTCACATTTCATATACTGAAATTTATATATATTTTTTATCAACAAAAAAAGAGAATTATTATTTATTTAAGCACGATATTATGAATAAAAATAATGAAATAAATGATGTAACAAATCAAAATAAAAAATTTATTGAGTCAACTAAATTATCTTTTAAAAAGCAGAAAGGAAGAAGATTTATTCCACCGTCAATTAATGAAAAGGTTATTGAAATGTATCAAGAAGGAAAAAAGATTACAGAAATTGCTGAAGAATTTAATTTATCAGTACAAACAATTTGTTATTATAGAAAAAGATATAATAAAAAACTTGTTGACTCAATCTCCAACTCACCGAATGATAAAAAAATGATTCTTTCAAGAAGTCGAATTTTGTCTCCTTCTAAAACACAAAAAATCATTGAAATGTATCAAGAAGGAAAAAAGGTAAAAGAAATTGCTAAAGAACTTAATTTATCAGAACAGTCAATTTGTAAATACAGAAAAAGATATAATAAAGAACTTGTCGACTCAATCTCTAACTCTCCGAATGATAACAAACTTCCTCTGAAAAGACGTCGCGAACATCAAGTTGTGTCTCCTTCGAAGAAACAGAAAATCATTGAAATGTGTCAAGAAGGAAAAGAAATAAAAGAAATTGCTCGAGACTTTCATTTATCAGTAGTGACTGTAAGTCGTTTTAAAAGAGAACACAATAAAGAATTGGTTAATTTAATAAATTACTCAACAAATAATGATAACAAAATGCTTTCCAAAAAACATGAGAATCAAATTGCGTCTCCTAAAATTAAAAAAATAATTGAGTTGTATCAAGCAAGAAAAACAATAAAAGAAATATCAGAAGAATGTGATGTCTCTCCACCAACAATATATAAATATTTGAAGATACACAATAATGAATTTTTAACAATAAATACGAATACGGAAAACGAAGCATCAAGAATCACACATGTCTCAAATGAACAGAAACTGGAAGCTGTTGAAATGTATGAAAATAGACATAGTTCAACTGGAGTATTTTCTAATGCCACAGGAACAAGTAACACGAACGTCGTTTCTCCGACCAAGAAAACCTCTGATGAACCGACAGAAGAAATAATAAACAATCGAAATTTAATCGATTATGAAAATAAAATAGAAGAAAATGTATTGAAAAAGCAATTAGAATGTATCGAATTAGTTTTGTCCGGAGAGTCGGTGGAGGATGTGGCGAGAGTGCTCAAAGAATCGAGTGAGACCATTCAAAGATGGATAATTAATAAAGATGAGATTATCGAAAATTTTTATGAAAAGTTAAATAAAGAAATATTTTTTAAATAATAAATAATTAAAATAATAATTATAAATGTTTAATTTTTTTAATAAAACTTATTTTATATGAAAGTTTTAAAACCTATATTTAAAAAATAATTGTCATTATTAATTAATTATATAACTGCTTTTATTATTGTTATCATTCAAATATTTTGAATAATAATAATAAAAATAATAGTAATAATACAAATATAATAATTAATTTTATTACTAATATTATTATATTTGCTTTTCGCTGAAAAATTTTAAATAATTTTGAAATATTAAACAAGTTTAAATTTAAAACATAATTTTTCAAAGTATATATTTTTGAAAATAATAATTTTTTATCTTTTATCTATTTTTAATATTTTATATATTTTAAAAATAATTATTGGTGAATTGAATATTAAAAGAATATTAAAATAAGTTTAATTTTTTGTAATAAAAATATTAATATTTGTAATGATGTGACAACAACAATAATAATATTAAGTATTACATTTAAGTTTATTGAAAATCTTAAATTGTTAAATAAAATAAAATATAAATAAATAAATTAAATTAAATAAATAAATAGTCCCTATCATGAATATATCGCACAACTCAAGATGAATCTGAGGAATAACTTAAAAATTTTTATTTCAAATTGTTTTGGTTTTCGTTCTTTCCAAGTTGTTCAAAAAATAATTGATTTTAACGTCAGATATTTTTTATTCCCAAAATTTCTAATCCACAACAAATTATTTCATTTTAAGTCTAATAATACTAATTTTAAATAATTTTTATTTTAAATTTTAAAGTAAACGTAGAAGAACATTTAAAATAATTAAAATAATGTTTGTTTAATTTATAAAAGCTAAACAATGTTTTAAAAATATCAATATTTTGATTATTAAATTTAGAAATTATAATTGATTTTTTTTAAATTATCACAGATTGCCAATGAAAATGACATTCTTTTGCAAAACTTGTGAGAAGAAGCCCGGTATGTTAATATGATCATAAACGACTTCCATGTTTTTACAATCAAATTATATAAATTTGACTCAATATCAAACTATTTCTACTAGATTCAGTATGTTCAGCAATTCTAGTGCGGAAATGACGACTTGTCTCTCCAATGTTCAAGACATTTAAATTGATAAACTAGATTTGCCTTAATACACAAAGGAGTTTTTGATTTGTTTGAAAAATAGTTCAGGCATTTATTAGTTTCAAAAATTACTCTCAATTTTAAGCCAACAGGTGTTCGATGTTCTAAAAATCGTTTGAATTCTTTTGCTCTCTCTAAGTACGGTAATTTTAGATTGATAGTCATTTGATTATCAATGTCATTTCCCGAAGTTATATTTAATGTATTACTAGATTTTAAATTAATGGATTCAACAGTAACTTTTATGTACCAAACCTTTAATCATGTTCCAAATGTATTTTGGGTCCAAAAAACTGTTTGGACAACTGTACAAACCGGTATCAGTTGGTTTTAGATATATTTGAGTCTGATATTTATCTTTAATTCTTTCAACTAATACGTCTAAAAATGATAGTTTATTAGTATTTTCCATTTCGAAGGTAAACTTGATATTAGGGTGAAGACCATTTACAAACTCTACGATCCCAAAATAGTAACAATTGAGTCACCTGCAACTCGTTATTGTCAAGCAACTCAGCGCTCTTCTTCTGCAGGAACACCGCTCTAGACCATCAACTACTATCACAATCACATAAGGAACTTCCATATTCTAACAACCAAAAAATTAATATTTTTATATTTTTATTTTTGTTTGAAAACAATTTTTGTGAATTTTAAAATACAAAATACATTTTTAATATTTAAATTTTAATATATCTAATTAATACCTTTCCAGTGTGTAGAATAACATTTCCAATAATTAAATAACGGACACTCCCTTAAGTAAATCGGCTGAGGAACAATTATTTGATGAGATATGCCGTCAAATAGATACGATAATTAACACGACTAAAAATCTCCTTAATAATGATGTTAAAATTGATAAAATTTCGCCATCCTTGAAGACGATTGAATCATCAGGAAATATAAGTCTTGCAAATTTGAATAAAGCTCTATTTAAACAGCATCTGTTCATAAATATTGTCAGAGTGACTCAGAGTTGTGAATGTGCAGCTATAAAGAACAATTGTCATAATAATACAACCGATTGCATGAAAATGGTCAATGAAAACAATCAATATTTGAGAAATTCTTTCATGAATTAATATTATTCGATTTTGAAACTCGCTTTTTTACCGAAGATTAAAAATATTCTTGCTGATAATTATTATATCATTTTCATAAAGGAAGTTTCAAATTGAAAAATTTTTTCTACAAATTCAAAAAAAGTTTAGAGTTATACTGATAAATTAAGTAATTCAGAAACAGAATCTGTATCGGAAATAATTAATCAAAATATTTCTTGCAATGATAAGTTTGAATTCAAAATAGATTTAAATGATGATTTTATCAATCTATCCATAATGAAACACAAAATAGATTCAAATCACGAAAATTCAATAAATAGTGATGATAATTCAAATTTTGAATTAAATTTAGAGTCAGCATAAAGTTGTTCAAAAGATTCTTGGATCGCGAATTGTAAGCGTTTCTGACATATTAGATGTAACATCAAAAGGCTCGGAAATACAATTTTATTAATATTTTCTAAAAGATCGCGGACTTTCTTACATTCATTTCGAGTGGAAATCTGCTGAAACCATCTCAGATCCAACATATTCTTCAAAATTAAAACGATATAAGAATATTAAAATTAACAATGTTGATGAACCAGATGAATATATCTTCAATCCTGATTGTGTGTAAATCGATAGAGTTCTTGTGCGTAAGAAAATAGAGTCATTACAAATGGATAATTCAAAAAGCGAAGAATTAAAGCTCCAGAATCGTTCGAGAGTTCTCCAATCAATCATTTTGAGAGTTATAATGGAAATAAGTATGAATAAGAACTTCTTAAAGAATTCCATCAAGCCAAAGAAGACCAAGATGATTTAATCTCTATTTCACCAAATAATAATAAAAAAAGACAAAATAAATAACAACATCTCTAAAAAAAACAAAAAATCATTAAAATGTATCAAGAAGGAAAAAGGTAATATAAATAGCTAAAGAATGTAGCGTATCAAATGGAACTGTATGTCTTTATTCAAAAAATATGATCATGATATAAATAATTTAATCATTATTTCTTCAAATAATGATAACAAAATGCTTCTAAAAAATCATAAACATCAAGTTGTGTGTCCTTCCAAAGACAAAAAAAACATTAAATGTATCAAAACAGAAAGGTAATAGAACGTTTCTTGTTTAACCGGACAAAATTTATAATCTACCGGAACACCGATATTTCTCTTTAGAAAAAATCCCGTAGCAATCCTTCTCGTGACCTAACCAATTGGAATCATATAACATTTTTAGCAATAAAACTAGTATCGGAATGTTACTTAATAGAATGACTTTTTATACTAGTAAAATACAATAATTCGAAAATATGAGTCGCCGTTATCGTACTAATCACCGCTTCGCCTTCCATCGACATAGCCTTTGGACATAATCAAGCACAAACCGTTAGAATTCGGTATTTCATAAACGATCTTCGTTTTTCCATCAATCATTGTTTTGCCGACATTCATATTTTCCACGATCTCCTTTCCTTTTGATTAATACTCGGCGCATATCAATTTGATCTTCAATAGCTCTTCCATAAACAATCCGGTTGATTTTTTTATTTTTAAATCCCGCAATTCCTTTTCGGTCAATTGAACATTTTTCGTCGGTCGTGATCCACAAACTACCAAGAGATGGGCAATAATGCTGTCTAAATTTAATTTATCTAAATCTACCATTATTCGATTAAAAAAATGCAATATTTAAAAAAATGGCGACTCGTCACGACAGAACAAAAAAAATTCGAACTTGAGCGCAAAACAATTAATTTCTCTCGCAAACAATTTTTAATGGCGACTTTCGATATCAATTCAAAATAAGGTTTGCACCAAAACAATCAAAATAATTCGAACAAACAAAACGAAAATATATGAAAAAGTTCGAATCGATTCGAAAAAAATTCGGATTATAAGAAGCCGTCTGAACCAACCTCAGAATTAACCACTGTGAGGCTACCCAATTTCTGATTTTCATACCACGGATCAAAAGTTTCAATCCAAACAAACTCTAAAAACGAAAACAAACGCCCAAACACAGCACCACCGACAATCAGAACACGAGCCGCATACAAATTCGTCAATATGTCTCAAATTCTAAAAATGCCGAAAATTTCTGTTTTTATTTTCACAATAATCAGATTTTGTTTCTGTTTTAATGATGACAACAATTCTGGGAAATATTTGACGCTCTGCTACCAAAATAGAAATTTTAATTCATTAAATTAGCCATTTTTAGAAAATTTCAATTCATCGAGAAAACGAATTCTGTTCACTTTATTTTCAAAAAACGTTTTTTTTTACAACGATTTAATTTTATGCGTTAAAACAAAACGCATTTTTACATAATTTCATTAAATTTTTTCATTTTTCACAATTTTCAAGTTTTTTTGTATTATCATACTTTTTTAACATCAATATTTATTATTTTTTTAATAAAATTTTTTTCCGTTTACACAAAAAATTAACATTCGTTAATTGAAGCTGTACAAAAACTATCAAATTAAGATAAAATCAATGAACTAAAATATCGTCCAACTTTAAACCATTCACAAGAATCTCAAACATAGTTTAATGTTAGGTACATGTTTATAATTAATTGCTTCATATTTGGATCTTCCAATTGACACGTGAGAAAACAGTGATGGCTAAAATTTTTCGCACTGCATACAAAGTTACGAAAGGAAATCAGTCATTTAATAACTTTGAAATGGAAATTGGTTTACAAGAAATGAACGGGATTGACGTGGGTCGCATTCTACATTCGAAAAATGCATGCATTAATATTGTGAACCATATAAGTACTGAAATGAGACAGAAGCTGGTCAAAGAAGTCGTTAATTACAAAAGTAAAATGTCATTGATGATCGATGAGTCTACGACATTTAGTGGAAAATCAAGCCAAATAGTGTACTTGCGAAGTTGTATAGAAGGTAGTGAAATGAAAGAACAAGTAAATTTATTTCTAGTCTTAGTCGAACTTCAAAGTGTCACAGCCAACGGAATCTTTACTGTTTTACTAGACTGTCTTAAATATTACGGGATGGGTGAAGAATACTAAAAGAATTATTTAGTTTCTGTTACATGTGATGGTGCATCTGTCATGTTGGGATGCCGAAGTGGAGTAAAGATGCTACTTACTGATAAATTTCCATCGGTAATATTTTGGCACTGTGCTAATCAAAAACTTGAACTATCAGTAGCAGATACCGAAAAGGACGTTTCCGGAGTCAATAGATTTAAATCATTCCTTGATAAGCTATACTTAATATACTATTCTTCTCCAAGAAATAGTAGAGAACTGCATTCATGTGCTAAATTACTTGAAGTAGAGTTATTAAAAATTAGACGGGTTTTAATTACTCGATGGGTTTCATCAAGTTTCCGTGTAGTGTTGGCAGTGTTGAATTATTATGCAGCTCTGGTAAATCATTTTGAAGAAGCAATGACTGATCCTACAAGAAATAACAAAAAGAAATGTACATATGAAGAGTTGAAGAAGAAAATAACATCAACTGAATTTGTGATGGATCTTGGTCTGATGTGTGATGCTCTTCAAGAGTTATCTGAATTGAGCTTGGACCTACAGCAGTAAAACATGAATCTTTACAAAGCGAATCAAAAAATAAAATCACTCGTACAGGTGTTCGTGGAACGAAGAGAAAATCCAGGCCCATATTACAGGCCCATTATAGTACTTTCTGACATAAGGTAAAAACAGATATAAAATGAGTTCCCAAACCTTTTTTACTAGAAAAAAAGTAATGGCAAACAATTAAACCATTACCTTTATCAAATTTACAAACACTAATATATTTTTTCGACATGTTTTGTTAAAATAGAAAAATCTGTATGACACTGTTTCTGATTTGTATTTAAATAATCTGATATACTCTTAAAAAGCGTGTTTTAAAATTATTAAAATCAATATTAATAACTTTGTAATAATTTAAATAATTATTATACATAGATTCAACAGACGATTTGAACGTAAATCTGTCTTATTTCTTTCAAATATCTTTTGTCCCAAAGTTTAGTAAATCAAATTCATCTTTAGATAAAACAATTTTACTTATATTTAAAGCAGTATTTTTTACATTAAAATTACAAATTCCAAATAATTTTCTTAAATTGTTTTATGACATCATATTATTCTTTCTATTTCTTTTTCCAGTTTCTGTTTTGTTTCTTCTTCAAGATAAGGAAGATATAGATGCAATATAGTTGAAGATCTAGACTCGGAGACTCTGGATCAATGATTATGGATTCTGGCTTCCTTTCATATTTATTTCTCATTGGTATAATTTTACCAATTCGAGAGTCAGGGTGTATCACAATATCTTTGTCAGAGAAATTTGTTAGACATATCGGTATTTCCTTCTTTTCTGAAATAATGCACACTTCAGGTGGAACTGAAGTTTTATAACCTTTAATGAAGCTCTCATACGGCTCAAATAGGATTTCTCCTTTATAGCTGGTCTGAACTGGTACACGGAAGAAAGATTGTGACCGTTTTGGTACTGTCATATGTTGTGAAGCGATAGCCTCATATTTATTTGTTTTCTTCCCCTTTTTATAGAGTCTCATCGTGATAAAGTCTAGTATTCGATTTTTTATTACAAATGGCAACAGATCAGTTCCAAGTATCACTTTGTAAGAAATTCCGGTTACAACTTGCAAATTTATTTCTACCATTTCTCCATCAAACTCAATATTGCTTTTGATCCTTCCTATTACTTGAATTTCTCCTCCATTAACTGCTGTAATTTCCGTTTCGGTATCAGTTATTCTTTTCTTTTCTTTCTTTGTCATGCAATCAAAATTTATAACAGAAACTGTGGCTCCTGTATCGACCATTGCTGGTAGCTGTCTTCCGTTTACTTTCATGTTCAAAGTGATTCTGCTTCCATTTTGGCCTCCCATGACTGCAACTGAATGTGTATCTTGGTTTCGAAAATTATTATTTGGCAATTGATAGTTTAAAACTTCAAATTCATTTGGTGCGGAAGCCTCATTACGTAGTTCTTCTGTCTCAGATGAAGTTTCAAGTTTATCTGCAGTTGCTGTTTTTAATAATGAATTATTAACGGCATTTCCTAAATTTGCCGGTAGAAAATGTGAGGATAGAGATTTGTAACACATATTGTTTAAATACCTTGCATCTATTGGGTAATAATTTATTGGAGTTAATTTGAATTCTTCTGGCTTGACTTTTAGTGTTTGTTCTTCTTTGAATTTATGGTATCTACAATATTCTCTTCCGATGTCTTCACATTCACATTCATTATCTTGATATTTATATTGATAACCTTTCCTTTTATCTTGGCTTTTCCACCTCTTAGCTATTTGATTTGCTCGATATTTTGATACTTTTGTCTCTCGTAATTTCTGTTTATAGTTACTCTTGCTAATACCATTTTCCGAAAAATTGTCATCTTCAGAGCTTGAGGTGCTACTATAATAAAATATTCGTCTAATTATCGATTTATTCTTGCATTTTCTTTCTTTAAGTATTTGTTTAAGTTTTGCACCCAGCTCTTGATTGGTACTGTCTGGCAAATTAGTTATAGCCTTGAAAATCTTTTTTAGTTCTATAATATCATTTGAATGATTATTAAGTACTTTGTATCTAAAGGAAATAATCCAGTGAACATTTTCCAATTAATCCTTTTCTTCTCCTCGTAGACATCAAAACAAGCCAATAGCTGAGCTATTACGGTCTTGGTTGTCCCTACAATTATAATAATTGCTAATGCACCAGAAGCAGCTTGACCGAATATAATGAACTTTCCCCAAAGCTTTTCCATGACATTACGTGCGGCTTTGGAAAAATGCTCTGATGAAAGCAATAACTCGTAGTTAGGTTGTTGATATCCACTTGTCTCTGATGTTACTGTGTGTATAATTCTGGAAATAATTTGATTTCTAGCTATAGGGAAAAATATGAGTGTTTTTGCTCTTTTAAAATCCTCATCACTATAATAACCAATATCTTTGACATTAATTGACTCAAATTTTTGTTTCTTTCCTAATTTTATTAAACTAAATTACAGAGGTTCACTGATTAAAGGTTGAAAATCTGGTAGACGTACCCACTTCCCATTTTGATTTCTGTATAAAGGTGCCATCACCCTTGAGCAGTTTATCATAATCGGTTGGAAGTCAGCTGGTAAAATTAATCGAGTAGGTTGAACATACCGAATTCTCCCTTTATATTTTATTTTTAATTCATTTGTACACCCAGTGTTTCTACCTATTATTTCCAAATTTATTTTTTCACATTTATATATAAACATTGCTTCTCCGACAATTCTTCCAAATTCTCCGGATTTTAACGGTAGTAAAGGTACTACTAAATCAATATTAGTAACGGCCATAGCTAATTTGGTCCTCAGTAATTCTTTATTTAATTTACAGTCGTTTTTTATTAACTCAAAGTATACTTGTTCTAGATTTAATAAACCTTTATGATACAAGAAATCCATTTTATTATTAAAATAAGATGCCTGATCTATATCTTCGGGATTTACTTGTCCTAGAATTGTTGGTAATTTGTATTTACTGACAAAAATTTCTTGGTAATTTGTTCTAAACACTTTTCTACCACATTTAGTGACGGCCTCACCTTTGATAAACCTCATACCATCTGATTTTTTGTTCGTGACTAAAACTGTTGGGGTGTCTTCTGTTTGTAATCGCACACGCTTTTTGCTATTTTTTCCAATAACCCTTTTATAAATTTCCTCTTGGCTCATTCGTTTTTCTCTGACTTCTTCCTCTTCAGGTTCTTTAAGGTTTTGTCCTTTAAATTCATCAAAGGTAGTTGTTTTAAGTAACACAACATTACATTCTTCCATTCTAACGTCGTAAATTAATGTTGTCAACTCATATTCGCAAAATCTCGCTTTTGGTCTTCAGCCTTCCTCTCTTCCTTAGAGGACGCAGCCCAGGCTGACCACCTTTCCACGCCAGAGATCCTTTGTGATCCCCTGACGTCTTCAGCTTCCCAGGTCTCAATTTTCAATTGACCTGGTCCCTGAAGCATGACTCTCTGTTGATGATCTTTAACGGGTTATCATGGCCTGACTGTACATTGAGCCAAACATTCTCTGTTTGACCGACCGGTGACCCAGTCGATAGCGATCCTGCTGCGTCACTTCACAACAGAACCGACGGTCTGATCCCCATCCGCCTTTGCTAACGGCATGGAAACTTTGACCGTTTTCACCGGCCTCATCTGTTCACCCCCGGACCAAAGGGCTATGTGTAACCTGTCGGTTACTTACCACGTATTGCCACTTACTCCGCTTCGTTGGTCAAAAGCAGTACGACAATACGCCGACTAGACGGTACCACAGTGGGATGTTCATTCATCCTTCGTTAGACACGAGGGCCTTCAGTTTTCTCCCTTGTACTATATTGCGTATTTAACGTGCCCCCGGACTCTTGCGAGCCTACTGCCGCCTGTTAAAGACTACCCTTCGAGGACCCTCTCGGTAATCTTTCGCAAAACTATTAGGATGTGTTTTCATTTCTCCAGAATGAACATTAAAATGTCCTTTGAATTCCTTTAATTCCACTTCAAATGAATCTATTACTACAATATTCCTTCCTATTTCATCGTTTATAGAAAATATACCACCTTCACAATCACCCACCGCTGATGTTATTCTTCCAGCTCTATATATTTTTGAATAAGTGATTGCATTTTTATAGCTTTTATTCTTGCATCTTCAATTTTAATTTCACCGGTTACATAACCATCTTCACACTGTTGTTAATCCATCACTAACTATTGAAGACTATGAACGATGTCCACAGTTGAATGCAAATCTTCGTCTAAACACTTTACATTCTTTAATCGTTGTTTTCTTTCAGAAAATTTATTACACAATTGGAAGAGCAGCTTCAACTAGTGAATATTCATTCATCAGTCGACTTCGGTGTTTCTTTTTCTTTCTCGATCATCCTTCTAAAACTTTTTCAAATCTATTAAAATATTAAAAATAATTTTAATCTAAAAATTATACAAATTTAAATTTGTCTTATATTTAAACTTTTTTATTTTTAAAAATTATTTAAATAAAAGAACAAAAAATAGTAGTAATAAAATTAATTATTATATTTATTATAATTATTCAAAATATTAAAATGATAACAATAATAAAATAAGTAATAAAAAATATTAATAATAATGAAAATTGAAAAACAAATAATGTCCAAAAATTAAAAATAAATAATTAATAATGAAAATTAATTTAAAAATATAGTTATTTTTTAAATTTTGATATTAAATAAATATTAATAACAGAAAAAGATTCATAATTATTTTTACAAAATTTATTATTTAATAATTATTTCTTTATTTAATTTATTACAACAATTTTCGATAATCTCATCTTCATTAGTTATCCACCTTTGAATGGTCTCATTCGATTCTTTGAGCACTCTCGCTACATCCTCCACTGACTCTCCGGACAAAACTAATTCGATACATTCTAATTGCTTTTTTATTAAATTTTCTTTATCTATATTTTCATAATTGATTAAATTTTGATCGCTTATTTTGTCTTCTGTCGGTACATCAGAGGTTTTCTTGGTCAGAGAAATGACTTTATTTTTACTTGTTTCTGTGACATTAAAGAATGTTTTGTGTTCTTTTACAACGGTAAAGACAGATCCCAAGGACATACGACATTTTTGAGATATTTCTGACAAACTATGTCCATTATTATACATTTCGACAGCTTCCAGTTTCTGTTCATTTGAGACATGTGTGATTCTTGATGCTTCATTCTCCGTATTTGTATTTATTGTTAAAAATTCCTTATTGTGTATCTTCAAATATTTATTTATTGTCGGTTGAGACACATCACATTCTTTTGCTATTTCTGTGACCTTTTTTCCTTCTTTATACATTTCAATGATTTTTTGTTGTCTTGCGAAAGACACAACATTAGGTCTTTCTAGAAGCATTTTGTTATCATTCGGTGAGTTAGAGATTGAGTCGACAAGTCCTTTATTATATTTTTTTCTATATTTAAAAACTGACTGTACTGATAAATTAAATTCTTTTGCTATTTCTGTGACCTTTTTTCCTTCTTTATACATTTCAATGATTTTTTGTTGTCTTGCGAAAGACACAACAGAAGGTCTTTCTAGAAGCATTTTGTTATCATTCGGTGAGTTAGAGATTGAGTCGACAAGTTCTTTATTATATTTTTTTCTACATTTACAAACTGACTGCATTGATAAATTAAATTCTTTAGCAATTTCCTTAATCTTCTTTCCTTCTTTATACATTTCAATGATTTTTTGTTTCTGTGAGGGCGATATAACTTTATATTGACGACGTTTTTGTGGAAGCATTTTATCATTATTCTGTGAGTTAGAGGATGAGTCAACAAGTTCTTTATTATATCTCGTTCTATAATTACAAACGGTATATTCTGATACATTAAATTCTTTAGCAATTTCTTTAATTTTGTTTCCTTCTTTATACATTTTAATGATTTTTTGTTTCTTTGAAGAAGAAACAACTTGATGTCTTGGTAGAAGGATTTTGTTGTTATTCGGTGAGTTAGAGATTGAGTCAACAAGTTCTTTATTATATCTTTTTCTATAATTATGAACTGACTGCATTGACAAATTAAATTCTTTCGCAATTTCTTTAATCTTTTTTCCTTCTTCATACATTTTAATGATTTTTTCTTTAATTATTTGTGGAATATATCTTCTTCCTCTGTGCTTTTTAAAAGGTAATTTAGTTGACTCAATAAATTTTTTATTTTGATTTGTTACATCATTTATTTTAATATTTTTATTCATAATATAGTGCTTAAATAAATAATAATTCACTTAATATTTGTTAAAAAATAATATATAAATTTTAGTATATGAAATGTAAAAAAATAATAAATATAATTCATTTAATTTTAATTGGATAAAATTATCAAAACTTTTAATTGATTAATAATTTTTAATAAGTAAAATTAAACGTTTGAACATTAAACAATTATTTATATTTTAACGATTCTTAATTTATTTAGATTCATTGNAATCGATTTTAAGGAAACATTCAGTTTGTTGTATGTTGTTTTGGTATTGTCTCTTCTACCGACAAGTTCAAGGAATATTTTGGAGTTTGTGGATTTAAATTAACTTCTTTTTTAATTTTGATATATACTTTTTAAAATATTGGATTAAAGAGTTTTAATTTTTGTAATTTTAAATTGCATCTTTTCTTACAAATTTTGTTAAGTTCGAGTTGGTTTTCCGATAAAAACTTAAACGAAGACATTTTTAAAACTTTTATTTAACAACAACAATATAACATAATATTTCAACAAGTTTTGTATCAGTAAATTTCTGAGGAACACGTTTTCATTTTTCATGCACAAATCAATAATATAAAAATAAATTGTAAATATAATTACATAGTTTAATTAAATGTAAATTTTATTATTTGTGAAGCAATGTTTTTTATAGTTTTTAAAACTGTAGTGATTTATTAAAAAATCTTTTTGAATATTTTTTACATTTTAAATTTTACATACTTCCTTAATAAATAATTTGTATTTTTCAAAACTGTAATATTTTAATTCAAACTTCTTGTAAAACCGTTTCTTTAAATTGATGGATCATTTATCCTATACTACACGTTTATCTTATACTGATTAAGACCGTGGTTTACAACCTTTTTGTACTTGCGGCCCCCTTTAAAAAACTGGTGCGCCCCCTTTTGTTTTAGCACTTGTACCCATTTTCAATTTTAAAACCATTTTATCACTTTAAAATTATTTTGCCAATTTATTTTGTTTTATTTTTTTAATATATCTTAATTTAATTAATAACAAATATTTATCATTCTAAAATTATTTTAATGCTTTATTTCAATATTTAATTAAAAATCATTTAGCATCTATATAATTTAAATACAAAAAATATAATTTGTAATATTTAAATTTATTATATTACTACGAATTCTATTATAAAATTTTTAATGGCTATTTTTATTTTTTTTGTAAAAACTGTTTAAAATTAATTATTTATCAAATCTTTCATTTACAGAATTTCAAATAACTTTAAGATTTAAAAAATATCTGTTTTTTAAAATTACATTTCTATCAATTAATTTATTTTTTCAGAAGGACTTTTAAAATTAATTTAAAAAAATTATCCTTCGCTTTGTATATATTTTTTAAATCAATTATTTTTAAAATCAATTATTTAACAATTACTTTCATCTTAAGTTTTTCAACAAATAAAATTAAATTTTCTTTGCAATAAATTTTTTAAAATTAATTAGAGATATTTTTAATTTTTTATTAATTTTTTATAATTCTTTTCAAAAACTTTTGATTTTTTTGTCATCGGTCTAATTGGTTTTCTTATTTCTATTTTTAATCATGATTATTCGAACAATTTTTCTAAGTCATTTTATAAAATATTTAACTTTTTAAAAATATTAATTAAAAATAATATTTTTTTACCATTTCTTAATAAAATCGATACTAATAACAATGTTATCAAATTATTAAAAATGCATTTAATTTCAATTTTACTAAAAAATATTATACTTAATTTCAATTTTTAAATTAAAAAAATATAAACTTATCGAATGATTACTTTAATTATGGTCGAAAAGTCAATCATTTTAAATTTAATAAAAAATACCAATTTCCATCTGGGTGGGAGAATCACCATTCTAAGTTCAACATACTTAAATCAACATACAGTTCCAATACATTTACACGTTCAAACAATTTAAAATATTCCTCACACTGACAATTACAATATTCTAAAAAAACAAATCAATCCAGTAATAAATAATAATTTATAAAAAGTATATTCAAAAGTAGTGTCGTTTAAATTAGAAAAAGATAACCGTCTTCCACAAGAAATTATTTAAATAGAAAACTGCTTTGAACATCCACCGATTTAAAAAAAACGGTTATAAACCTCTCCTTGTCGTTAAGGCTCCCACGCACACACTACCCGTACAATGGAGGGTGCTGGTGACCTCTGGTTGTTGTTATCCGAAGCATACAAAATCTTCCAACAGTTTTGGCCCTAAGATTGTCCGCTTTCCACTCGGCCGATTTGCATACCGAAAAAGGACATCGACTCCTATTTCCTTTAGTAACTTTTGAATTGCTGTTCCTCTGTTCATCGCAAAGTTGTCCATTTGACGTTACTAAATTCATTAAATACATCCTTAAGTGCAGGGCACATCTTCTCTTCATTTGTTGACTTGATTTTTCTCCAAACCATGAACCGCCCCAGTTCGCAGTCGATAATCACCATGAACTTCTACTCTGTGGAATGCTTCTTTTACTACTGCCTGAATTTCGCTTTTCGTCACTCATTGCGGGCGTCACAATTTTCTCGCGAAAAACTGCTTTTTCCCTTCAAAATAGTGAATTTCTTAAAGCTTTTTGAGGCTTTCCGCCGATTCTTGCTCCTTCTCGATAGCTACTGCTGTAATTGCTATCGGCTCCTTTACCATTATCAGTCAATCGCTTGGCACTTGATTGAGACGATCTGCCTTATTCTATGCTGAACCAATTAGCTTCCACTTTTAACTCGAAGTCCTACCACATAGTCTCTCCAAATCCACGAAAGACGATTGTAGCTTTGCCTAATAGCGCTAACAGCAACATTTTCTATTTTTCCTCGTGAAGTGTTTTAGCGCATTCGCGAAATCTCTCTAGCCACACTGAGATGTTTTCTCGCCAGTCGTACTGCGGTACTGTCTTTGATGATCTCGTTGCCGCGATACATTGTCTTCTTAATCAGAATAGGATAAACATGTTGCACAAGAATTTATTTAAATAAAAAACTACTTTGACGATCCACCGATTAAAAAATGGTTTTACAAGTAGTTTTTAAAAAATTATTACATAATGCAAAAATAAAAAATTATATATTAAGTAAGTATATAAAATTGAAAATTTATAAAAATATTCAGAGTTTTTATGAAATTATTAGAGTTTAAAAACTATAAAAAACATTATTTAAAAAATAATAAAATTGACATTTAATTAAACTATATAATTATTTTTACAATTTATATTGATATTATTGATTTGTGCAAGAAAAATGAAAACGTGTTCCTCAGAAATTTACTGATACAAAACTTGTTGAAATATTATGTTATATTGTTGTTGTTAAATAAAAGTTTTAAAAATGTCTTCGTGTGAGTTTTTACCGGAAAACCAACTCGAACTTAACAAAATTTGTAAGAAAAGATGCAATTTAAAATTACAAAAATTAAAACTCTTTAATCCAATATTTTAAAAAGTATATATCAAAATTAAAAAAGAAGTTAATTTAAATCCACAAACTCCAAAATATTCCTTGAACTTGTCGGTAGAAGAGACAATACCAAAACAACATACAACAAACTGAATGTTTCCTTAAAATCGATTCCAATGAATCTAAATAAATTAAGAATCGTTAAAATATAAATAATTGTTTAATGTTCAAACGTTTAATTTTACTTATTAAAAATTATTAATCAATTAAAAGTTTTGATAATTTTATCCAATTAAAATTAAATGAATTATATTTATTATTTTTTTACATTTCATATACTAAAATTTATATATTATTTTTTAACAAAAATTAAGAGAATTATTATTTATTTAAGCACGATATTATGAATAAAAATAATAAAATAAATGATGTAACAAATCAAAATAAAAAATTTATTGAGTCAACTAAATTATCTTTTAAAAAGCCCAGAGGAAGAAGATTTATTCCACAATTAATTAAAGAAAAAATCATTAAAATGTATGAAGAAGGAAAAAAGATTAAAGAAATTGCTGAAGAATTTAATGTATCAGTGCAGTCAGTTTGTAATTATAGAAGAATATATAATGAAAAATTTGGTGACTCAATCTCTAACTCATCGAATGATAAAAAAATGCTTCTTTCAAGAAATCAAATTGTTTCTCCTTCAAAGAAACAAAATATAATTGAAATGTATAAAGAAGGAAAAAAGATTAAAGACATAGCTCAAGAATTATATTTGTCAGAACGGTCAGTAACTAATTACAGAAAAAGATACAATAAAGAACTTGTCGACTCAATCTCTAACTCACCGAATGATAAAAAAATGCTTCTTTCAAGAAATCAAATTGTGTCTCCTTCAAAGAAACAAAATATAATTGAAATGTATAAAGAAGGAAAAAAGATTAAAGACATAGCTCAAGAATTTAATTTGTCAGAACGGTCAGTAACTAATTACAGAAAAAGATACAATAAAGAACTTGTCGACTCAATCTCTAACTCACCGAACAATAAAAAAATGCTTTTAAAAAGACATTGTGAACATCAAGTTGTATCGTCTTCAAAAATACAAAAAATCATTGAAATGTATCAAGAAGGAAAAAAGATTAAAGACATAGCTCGAGAATTTAATTTATCAGAACAGTCAGTTTATAATTACAGAAAAAGATATAATAAAGAACTTGTCGACTCAATCTCTAACTCACCGAATGATAACAAACTTCCTCTGAAAAGACATCGCGAACATCAAATTGTGTCTCCTTCGAAGAAACAGAAAATCATTGAAATGTATCAAGAAGGAAAAAAGTTAATAGAAATAGCTCGAGAATTTAATTTATCAGAAGTGACTGTAGGTCGCTATAAAAGAGAACATAATAAAGAATTGGTTAATTTAATAAATTACTCAACAAATAATGATAACAAAATGCTTTCCAAAAAAATTGAGAATCAAATTGTGTCTCGTAAAATTAAAAAAATAATTGAGTTGTATCAAGCAAGAAAAACAATAAAAGAAATAGCAGAAGAATGTGATGTGACTCCACCGACAATATATAAATATTTGAAGATACACAATGAAGAATTAATTACAATAAATACGAATACGGAAAACGAAGCATCAAGAATCACACATGTCTCAAATGAACAGAAACTGGAAGCTGTTGAAATGTATGAAAATAGACATAGTTCAACTGGAGTATTTTCTAATGCCACAGGAACAAGTAAAACGAACGTCGTTTCTCCGACCAAGAAAACCTCTGATGAACCGACAGAAGAAATAAGAAACAATCAAAAGTTTTTCAATTATGAAAATATAACAGAAGAAAATATATTAAAAAAGCAATTAGAATGTATCGAATTAGTTTTGTCCGGAGAGTCGGTGGAGGATGTAGCGAGAGTGCTCAAAGAATCAAATGAGACCATTCAAAGATGGATAAATAATAAAGACGAGATTATCGAAAATATTTTTGAAAAGTTAAATAACGAAATAATTTTTAAGTAATAAATTTTGTAATAATAATTATAAATGTTTAATTTCTTTTATTAATATTTATTTGAAATAAAAGTTTTAAAAAACTATATTTTTTAAATAATTTTCATGATTAATTATTTATTTTTAATTATTTGGCATTATTTATTGTTCAATTATTATTATTGTTAATTATTTTAATTACTTGTTTTATTATTGTGAGGAATATTTTAAATTTGGTATGTTGAAATTGTTTTGTTGAATTTTGTATGTTGAGTTTAGTATTTGGAAATGTGTTTCTCCCACCCAGATGGAAAATTGATATTTTAGATGT
>MQRK01219238.1:0-20011 GCA_001938485.1 Girardia tigrina
CTACAAAGAATAAAGAATGTGTTTCAAAAAATCAAAGAATCAGGTTTGAGGATAAATCCAGAGAAATGTCAATTTCTAGTAGAAAAGACCAAGTTTTTTGGCTACGTAATAAGTAAAGAGGATATATAAACTGATAAAACTAAGATTGATGCGATTGACAAGATTCAAAACCCATCATGTATTAAACATCTAAGGAGTTTCTTGGGTTTGACAAATTATTACATGAAATTCATAAAATAATATGCAATGTATTCGAAAGTTTTAGAAGGCATTTGTGGTAAAAACAAGGATAAGATATGGACAAAAGAATGTAACGAAGCTTTTCAGAGATTAAAAGAAAGAATTGTTCAAACTCCAATCTTGGCGTATCCAGACTTCGACAATGAATTTATATTGGACACAGATGCAAGTTTCGATACGATTGGAGCAGTACTGTCACAAAAAGACTCGCGTGGAAGAGAAATAGTCATAGCATATGGTTCTCATAAGATGAATAAACATGAACTTTGTTATTGCATTACCAGAAAAGAATAACTTGCGATATATTATTTGACTCAGTATTTTAAGCATTTCCTATACGAAAAACCCTTTCTTCTTCCCGAACCAATTTTACTAAAAACGTTCAAGTTCTCATTGAAGTTTTTAATAACGTTAGAAACTGTTTTCTGAGTATTAAGAACATTTAAACAAGTCCCGTTTGAATTTTTATTACAATCACATTTGAAGTCATTATGACTCTCAGAAAGTCTTTCATCGTTTGTCATCCTTCTAATTGGTTTTCTTATTTCTGTTTTTAATCATGATTATTTGAACAATTTTTCTAAATGATATTTTAAAATATTTAACCTCTAAAAAATATTAATCAAAAATAATAATTTTTACAATTTCTCAATAAATCCCAAAATAATAAAAATGTCATCAAATTATTAAAAATGCATTTAATTTAAATTTTACTAAAAATTATTAAACTTAATTTTAATTTATGAAATTAAAAATATGAACTTTTCAAATGATTATTTTAATTATGTTCGAATAATCAATGACTTTAAATTTAAATAAAAAATACCAATTTCCATCTGGGTGGGAGAATCACCATTCTAAGTTCAACATACTTAAATCAACATACAGCATCCATACATTTACACATTCAAACAATTTAAAATATTCCTCACACTGAGAAACCTTTACCTTTCTGGCAATCGTTTACTGACTTGATTGTGAATTTTCTTGAAATAAACGAATAATTAATTCGCGACTTACTGTTTCTGACAACATATTCATGACAAATGAAATTTAAAAATGAGTACTAAAATGAATTTTATTTTGATTTATTCAAACAACAGCCTACTTGATTAGTTTTTTTGTAATTTATGAATTTATGTTGGAGTTATAAAGATTTAAAGTTAGTAATATTTTTCGCAATCAGTCCTTAATTCGTTTTTTATATAACAAATAATTTTTTCTTTTAAAAAATTTTATTTTAAATGAAATGAGATAAAAATGAATTGTTTGTGTGAGATATTATAAAATTAAATTTAAATTAATTAAATAAAATATTATATAATCAACAAATTTAGAATATTTATAAATTAGTATTATATAAATATTACAGGATCGAGAACAAAGTTAACCTTTGACTCTCCTTTTATTTGGTATATAAATGATGTATGTGTGTTTGTAGTTTAGTTTTATTAAATATATTTTAGTGCAGATCTTTTGTCTTCTAACAGTTTGATCAATAAAACTTTTTCGACTATTTTACTTGATGAGATGTTCGAGAATTCGTTTCGATGAAATGTTTTCTCTTTTATAAAATTATCAAATTTAAATTTTCCTATTAAAATTCGATATTTGATTTATACAAAGATTCGATTAATTGATTTGAAATGTCATCCGATTTTGATTGATCAAATAATTCTTGATCATATAACTCTTGAATCATGTTTGAGCCACCATGGGAGGTGATCTTTTGTCGGTCTGCCGGGCCTTGGAAATATAGACAGTCACACAGTTGATAAAGAAAAGTTTAATCTTTGCCAACGTCCGAGAAACAACAAATGATCGGAGATTGCTAGATAGTATGTGTCTGTAATTTGAATCATTTTTAGTTTGAAACTATTGGATTTTTATGAGATTTTTTCGCACTGATTAAAAATATTAAATATTTTTCAAAAATTAAGAGTTTAAATAAGTAAATTAAGAATTAAAATAAATAAAGCTATTATAGATATATATATAAAATGAGATTTCAAAAATATTTATGATTAAAAAAATCAAAAAAATAGATTTTAGCACACTAAAAAATGTTTTAAAAATGAAATATTTTTAATTTATGTCCCTCAATGTTTCGTTATAAAATACTATATGGACTAAGAAAATTAATTATTTTATTAAATAAAATGGAACCGATTCAATCAAAGTTGTATGGGCTTCTATCAAAATGATCAAAGGCTTGAGGGCCAAATTTTTCTGGAATGTATCTTGGTCGAAGAGCGAGGAAATAGTGTAATGTAAAACAAAGGCACTTATTAAAATAGTTGTGTAATAATATTATATTAATTTGCAAAATTGTTGTAAAAAATCAAAGATAATACAATTGTTACGATTTAATTAAAATAAATTTATATTAATTAATCACATAAGGACTCGACATGTGTTGGTATCAGAACCGGACGATATGAAACTGTGTACATAATTTTTGATTCAACATTACAAAAATGTTTGATGGAAAGCATATGGTAGATAAATAAATCCCAAATTTATCATTCACAGAGGAAATTTAATTGATTTTAGTCAAATACTGAACAAATGTTACTGTTCCTGGAAAAATTGGTTAATCATCAGGTTTCTCACCGATTTTCTTCATATTGGGTTGGATATATAATAATTATCAATGTAATTAATATATTGTAGTAACTTACCTTGCTGTATGATCCATTACATTATAGTTATATTTATTGTTCGGAATACAAGAATGTTATAAAAATTTTATAAGAATTTAAAATGAAATATACCAATTAAGATGTAGAAAATTTATTTAATATATAATTATTTGAAGATTGTAAAAAAAATTTTAAATTAATAAAATTTAACGAAACTATTAAATAATTTTTGAAATTAATAAAATTTTTCGTGAGATTTAAAATTATAAAATTTGATAAAATTTAATTATTTGAGAATGCTAGTAGAGATTTTAAAATTAATAAAATTTAGCCAAATTATTCAGTGTTTGATAGTTAGTGTACTTTAAAATTGGCAAATTTTATTGAAGGTAAAATTTTAATGATGTAACTGTGATATTCTTCGTGTACTCGAGTGTGTGTGTGACAGTCTGTCGAATTGATCGGAGATTGGTTTTGTAAATTTTTTTTTGAAAATTACTTTTCATTATTCAATTGTTTAAATCGAGTATTTATTATAAAATTGGCGCGAAATTTTTGTAATTAATTCGAAAGAAAGTCGCTATTGATTGTTTTTTTTGTTGAAACTAATAAAATTTTGTCCATTTCGGATCTTTCTTTTAATTCAAATGAAAGTGTTTTTCGAATTGCGAAAATTTTGAAGAAACGCAGTTTGGATGGTTATGTGTTTGAGATGGGAATCGAAGATATCGGTTGCAAGTCGCCATCGTCCGGAAAACTGAAACATGTGTTCAAAAGACTCGGTGATTCGTTCGACTTAGATACGGAAGATCTTGAACAAATATTGAAATGCGGAATCGTGAATTCCAAAGATTCATGGCACAGTGGATCTAATCAGAGTTGTTGGGTCTATGTTAGCGGATTGGGATATGAATATTCCGAGGGCGATGTCACTTGTGTTTTTTCTCAATATGGAGAGATCGACATTGACGGAATTTTGACGAGTTGCTTTAAGATTATGGAGAATGAGTGTTTGTCGCAGTTGTTTGAAACGGAGGACGGAGCTGGAACGGCGAGTCGCAGAGATCTGGCAATCGAGATTTATGAGTCAGGTAGCGAGGGTGATGGTAGTGAGTTTCGATCCTTTTCCCCCTGCGTCCGCAGTTCACCCCCAAGCGCCGATGCGCCGCAGCCACAAGTCCGCTGCGCCCGTTCTGTTTCCACCAGTTAAGGCTAGAGTTAGGTTAAGGTTAGGGTTAGGGTTTTCAAAGAAAAATAATAAAAATTAATTGCAGTGGAAATTTCAGAATGTTGTTTAAATAATCAGAATTCTGTAAGCGGTTCGAAACTCTTGTGATATAAATTAATTGTTATTTTAGATATTCTCATTGGTGCGAGCGCGAACGCAGCGATATTGGGGCTGCGGCACTCTGGTTGGCGATGCGAGAGCGAGCGCAGCATTGTGGCCGCGGCGGGTTGGCGCTGGGGGGTGGACTGCGGGACGCGGGGGGCTAAAATTCACTATCTCACCGGCGTCTGGTGAGCCCCAACGTCTCTTGTCCAATATTCTCATCATTATCGTTAGCCGATCATTTTTCAAGGCAATTTCGTTCATATTTTTGTTATAAATGTTCCATTTGAATTGATTGAGACAGATAATAGAGTATTCGTTATCATTATCGACATTATTTTGCTATAATTCGCATACTTTCTTGATCAGAATTTTAATGATGAAAATTGTCAATTCCAAAATGATTAGAAAAATTTGAATAAGCGACTTCGGATTGGGAAATAAATACAAATCATATTTTGAATTGACTGGTTCTAATAACAGTGAGAAATCGGTCCTCGAATTTTGAATTTCTTTGGAAAGCAATTCCCGTGAATTATCGACGACCAAATTTGTTGGTTGTTTTTGTAAAAAAGATGATCCATTCGATTCAATCCCACAAAACGAAATAACTTCTTCGATGGTTGAGAAACTTTTCCGTATAATTTATTTGAAAATTTTAAATAACAAGACAAACATAAAACCTCGCGCCAAAATTTTATTTATATATTAATCGATTTAAACAAATCGATTTTTACAATTTTATTATTAAATTTTTTAACAAACAAGATCGATTTTTGTTCGACATAATAATAAAAAATACAGTTTTTTTTTAATTTCAATATTTTACCCGTTTAAACTTAGAATTAGAATTAATTTCTTTTTTAAAGATAAAGCAAGAATAAAGCTTTGAAAACAGTTAAAATAAATATGGAATTAATCTCAAAAAGACCACATTAATTTAACTCCAGATTCGATTTTTTGATAGTTTGGGATAAATTGTAGACTTCTGTTCGAATATTCAAATAAAAATTATGAGATTGTTCATTATTTCGATTGCGGTTGGATTTCTTTTGTTCTGTAGCGGCGTTCGATTTCTCCATTTTCAATTGATCAGAAATTTTGATTATCGAAAGGTTTGTTATTGGTGGAAATTCAATTTGTTTTCGTATATCGTTGGATTGGCTTTGTTTGTTCTTTTTTTTAAATAGTTAACGTTCGATATTAGATATTTTCTTTTTCAATTTCTCATTTTTCAGGAATTTTTGAAATATAATTTTTGGGGTTAACTTCCATATGGGCCCCCCAAATGTGAATCGAACATTCTCCCCCCTTCTGATCACTTGTGGTCAAATTCATACTTAATCATTCACAACAGTCCATTTCAATTTTTTGCTATTAGCAAAGTCATACCAGGAACTCAAACATTTAAAAAACTAATTAAATTAAAATAAAAAAACATTTTTATGATACCCTTTAAAGAGAATACCATTAAATATTTCTTTAAAGTTGTCTTAAATACAGGAATAGTTTCCCTGCATAATGTATTCGATCAGCATTTAAATGTCAGAATGCCTGGGGCTATTAAACTAAAATACGTCATTCAGGTACTGTAATACTAAATAATCGTCAAGTTGAAATAAAAAAATAAGAAACTTTCGGTGATATGCAATCGAATTTGGGTTTTCTTTCTTTTGAAAGAAATTATGGGAAATATCAGTGATGACCACCAACTAGCTGTTCCCACTCCTGTCAGAGATTTGAAACAAAAATATAACTATTAACTGTATTAATAACGGATCGATTATAATCCGAGTGTACTCTGTAAGTACAGTTTTGAGAATCAATATTGTCAAGTCACTGTCACACATTAATTAAAAAAAGGTCAAAGAAAAGCCACCTAAACACTAAAATCATTAATTAAATAAAAATTACCCAAAATTAACCAAGATAATTTAAATTTCTTATACTACCCAAATTCATATGTATTCGGACACGTAAAATAATTCTTATTAAAAATTTTAAATTATAAATAATATATACTTATTTGTATTATAGATGAATTAATTTGATATTTTACGATAATATAAATACAATTCTAAAATAATTTGAAGAAATCAAATAAAAAGGTTAACTAATAAAAATTTTATTCGCATTTAAAAATGTGTTCTCAAATTCAAAAGAATTCTGGCACTTAATAAAAATTATAATATAAATGTAGGCAATGAATTATTTTAAATTCAATATGGATTATTAGTAAAAACACATGTAGTTATTATTGTTTAAATATTTCAGTCGATTAAATTTTCGTTATTTTTAAAATATGGTTCGTGGATAAAAGATGCATACGGAAATGTGTGAGAAAATATTTGCCATGTATGTTAAAGGAAAATCAGTAAAGGAAATTTCAAAAATTTTAGAGATAAGTAAATCGACGGTGTTCGATAACATTAAAAAAGCTAAATACCGTCAGAATAACTCATCGCCAAACAAATCTGGACGACCAAAGTTGACTTCCGCTACTGATAACCAGTGTTTGAAGAGGTTAATTCCTCAATATCGTCGTGCTACTGTTCAAGAAATCAACAAAAAATGGAGTATGCAAACAGGCATTTCTTCTTCTCCGTCTACTTGTCTACGTCGAATACATGAATTAAATTATTCATTCTACAAGGTAAGATTTTCTTAATGAAATATAAGCATTGTGTCTTTAAGGTTAAAACCAAACCGTTTCTGTGACCTTTTCAAAAGAAAAAGAGACTTGAATGGGTTCTTATCATAGTAAATGGAGCAAAAATGATTGGAATAAAGTTATTTTTCAGAGGAATCTCGTTTTGAATGTCTATGGGCGAAAATGGAAAATCGGTTTTAAGACTTAGTACCGAGTCATTATTATCGGACTGTTTAAACCCAACTCTGAAATTTCCAGAAAGTGTAATGATTTTGGATTGTATGACAAGTAAAGGACTTGGCAGTCTTCACTTTATAGAGGGCACAATGAACTCTACAAAGGATACCGAGATATTAAGGGAAAGTCTCATCCCATCTATTACACAATATTTTGACAATGGAGATTTCATTTTTCAACAAGATGGAGCATCTTATCATACTTCTAAATTTACAAAAACTTGGATGATGAAAAATAATATGTCCTTCTGGATATTGCCTTCAGGAAGCCCAGATTTAAGTCCAATAGAGAATGTTTGGGCAATTATGAAAAAGGAATTACGAAAAAACGTCCTAAAAAAATAAAATTGATTTGAAGAATAAAATTTTAGAGATATGGAATAGTTTTCCAATTGATAAATGTCAGGATTTATACAATTCAATGAATAGAAGAATGGAAGATGGTTACAAGATTTTTAATAGTAGGTGTCCGAATTATTTTGAATTTGAGAACAAATTTTTAAATGCGAATAAAATTTTTATTAGTTAATTTTTTTATTTGATTTCTTCAAATTATTTTAGAATTTAAATTTAGATTATCATAAAATATCAAATTAATTCATCTATAATACAAATAAGTATATATTATTTATAATTTAAAAATTTTAATAAGAATTATTTTACGTGTCCGAATACACATGAATTTGGGTAGTATTTCATTGTTATTACTCTGAGGAGTTAGTTAATTTTCTTTTCATTAACAAATTGTAATTATTTAAAAATAATTAAAAATTTTAACATAATTTTAACTTTTTTTAATTAAATTTTGATTTCAAGATTAATATAACTGAAATAGATTATATTTTAAAGTAAATAATTTCTCGAAATAATAAATTTCATCTATAATAAATATTTAATATGGTAAAAAAAATTTTTTCCTAAATTTTAAAATTAATATTATTTTAAAATAAATTGAATCAATTTTAAATAAGAAAATATTTTAAATATTTTGAAAAGTGTGAGGAATATTTTAAACTGTTTGAATGTGTAAATGTATTGATGATGTATGTTGATTTAACTATGTTGAACTTGGAATGGTGATTCTCCCATCCAGATGGAAATTAGTAATTTTTTTTAAATTTAAAGTGATTGACTATTCGAACAAAATTAAAATAATAATTTGATATGTTTAAATGTTTTAAATTAATAATTAAAATTAAGTTTAAAATGTTTTCATAAAATTTAAATTAAATTCATTTTCAAGAATTTAATAACATTTTAATATTTTGGGTTTTTATTGAGAAATAGTTTAAATTGTTATTTTTAATTAATATTTTTAAAAATTAAATATTTTAAAAAGATTTTGAAAATTTGTTCGAATAATCATGATTAAAAATAGAAATAATAAAACCAATTAGAACGATGCCAAAAGATAAAAGGTCTTCTGAGAGTTGTAATGATTCTAAATGTGATAGTAATAAAAATTCAAATGAGACTTGTCTCAATGTTTTTAATAAAAAGAATTGTTTATTTTTAAAATGTGTATTATTTTAGAATAAATTTTAATTGATTTAGACATTATTTTTGAGATGCGAAATTAATTTCGCTTTATAATTAAATTTGCTAATATTTAATAATTTATGAATTACTGAATTATTTTTTTTAGTTTCTTCTTTAATGAATAAAAAATTACTATATATTATTAATAACTTTTAAAAATTAATTTGCAATAGAATTAATTGCATTTAATTTTAATTTAAGAAAATCTGCCAAATATATATTTTTACTAGATTCAATAAATATTTTTTATTTAGTAAAAATGAACCAAAAACCTTAAGATATACTATAAAATATATTAAAGTCAAAATATACTAAGAATATACTAATCAGAATATACGTCAGAATAAACGTATTCGTATTGCTATATTGATAGGTCGAAGGCAGTTATATTGAGCTGATTGCATAAAAACTGCAAAAACTCTCCGTTTATTAATGCAATTTTCAACTCTTGATAGAAGTTTGAGAGAAGATTTAGATCACTTTGTCTTGTGGTTTGTAAGTTATTAAGTTATCATTTTAGTTGAAAAAAGTGCTGCGATAGTTTTTTCATTGATGATTCGAGCTTTGAAATGAGTTTTCAGTAACTCATTTGCCTCGATGGCTTCAACATACATAGATACAGTTTCAGAAATATTTTGGTAGCAGTGATTCTTTTTCAACAGCATGCCGCTGGCCTCCATTGGATAAGAGATTCTTGACGAAACTTCATTTGGATGATTATTTGAAATATTATCGAAAATATCCCTTGAGCTACACGAAGAAGTCTCTGAATCGTTTTTAAGTAGGATTTTGAACTTCCTCGTTTGTTCATTGTGAGCTTCAGTGGAGTGTATTTCTTCAGCATTATTTTTCATGTATAGATGCAGTAGATTTTCACGATATGTGTGGATACATTTGGCACCTTAGAGCAATTTTTGAGAGGTAGGCCTTATTCTTGTAGTACAAGTGCCCCCAACTTTATATAGATTTGATCCTTTTCGCAGGGCCTCGACAATTTCATACACTACAAAAATATAGTAACTTTTTTATTCACCAAAGAATAAAGTTAGTTTTATATTTTCTTGTAATAAAATGTTTCTTTAATGTTTAAATAAAGTTAAAACAAAGTTAAATTACATACTAAATTAAAAAAAAAGATTTAAAATAATTTAATAATTCATATATAATCAATCATTTGCAAAATAAGTCCAAATACAAAATTGAAAATTATAAGACAAATTAATTCTCACACGAAATTAATTATAATAATTTAAAATTATTAAAATATTGTATGTTTTCATTAAAGAAGAAACTTAATTTAATATTTTCTTATAATAAAATGTTTTTCTCAATGTTTTAAATAAAACAAAGTTAAATTGCATGCTAAATTTAAAAAAAATATTAGAAATAGTTCAATAATTCATAAATAACTAATTATTAGAGAAATTAGTCAAAAAACAAAATTGAAAATTATTAGAGAAATTAATTCCAACGCGAAATCAATTCTGCTATCTTATTTTTAAGTTTCAGTTTTGAGAAATTTAATCATAATTTGAATGTTTAGATAAATGTTAGCGAATTGAATATAAAAAAATTTGAAATTTAGTTCGAATTGGTTTGAAATAAAAATTTTGTGCTAATATAAACGAATTTGATTTTGAATATCGAAAACGATATTAACGCTACTAACATGGCGACTCACACTACAATTGATATTTTCACGAATCAACTTTTACCTAAAAATTCAGGAGACGTTTATTTAAGAATGCGAGACATTCTTTAATTTTACGAGAATTGCAAAATCCAAACAGGAGATCATTATCTCTGGTGTTGGATATAGATTGGAAAGATAAGTTTAAAGCGGTCTATAAGACAATAGACGGTTACCAAGATCGATTACGAAAAGCGATTGTTTGGTCATCATACTTATTTAAATACCTGACTGAGTCGTGTCGGTACAGAATAAAGGACGGCATACAGAAAATCTTCGTTAAAAAAATAGAAAATTTTGCAGAGGACTTTAAAATGGATAGAGGAGAAAAAAGAGAAAATAAAAGGAGTCCACGAAGTAAAAAATGTGACAGAAGACGTGAATGTGGTAAGAGACAATGGGATGCTAAACAGATACCGGAACTATTGAGACGCAATGATAAAAAACAAATAATATTTTTGATTTAAGTTTCATAAATTTAAAATTGCTAAATGTCAAAGTTGCATCAATATTGCATCTATTATTTATATCTACCGATCTTGCTTAATTATTAAAGTTTATTTTCGAATATTTATTTAAGACATCTATGGTGTTAAATCTATATGAAAAAGAAATAGCAAGTATTCACAAATATGTATTTTAAATAAACTATGTTGATAAGAGAGCCTGTGCAGCGTGGCTGTGGCACCCTGTAGTCAATGGGTGGTGGTGGGGTCAAGGGGGGAATTTATTAATCCAACCTCTTCCGGTAGAATTTCCACTCGTATGTCGTCGTATAGTATTTTATTGTCCATGAAGGTGATAGATGAAGACAATATATGATCCATGAAGACTTACGGACAACGACTGACTTTCGGAAACGAATCATCACCCGCGAACATCAGAGAAGCCTCAGACTGCGTCTCGAAATCAGCGCACAAAACCCCCAGCGTACCGAGCCGTCTTTCTCCGACCACAGAGCGACCGTGCATCTCAACAGCGACTCGAGAATGTCGCATCTCGCCACTGAGATGGTGGTCAAGTGATTGAGCGCCCGCACGTTCCTCCACGGTCTCGACATATTATTGGCCTTAACGCAATCTCATGCTCCGATTTGACCTTGATAAACGCATAGAAACGCATGAAGTTGTTAATAAGATGAAGGAAGGTGAAGTGTGCTGAATTCAATCAAGCATAGAATTGCATTCTAATGTTCTTTATGAAGAGAAGGTTGACCTCTTCCAGTTTGCTTTTGTCATATCTCTTCCTGAATTGTATTCCAATCAGATCAGTTATCTGGAATAAATTCGAAAATTTCTAAAGAAATCCTTCAGAGTCAATGCGAATCTTGTATGCTGAGATTGTTGAGGTTCGATTTTGAACGTGAGCAAAGATCATCGGAATCTGAAACGTAGTTCCACAGCAGAGATCGATATGAGTCGGTTATTTCGAGAAAATCATAGAATTCCAACGGGAAAATAATCATTCCAATAAAAAACCTATTTATTTCAACAACGCATCCACAGAACACAGTGGAAATCGTTCACATATCAATTGTTCTTTATTAACTTTGCGGAAATTGTTTTCTCTATCAATCTCGAGTGGACCTTGTTTGTTTCTAGTGTATGTTTTTTACTTTTTTTGATAGTTGCGAAGAGAAGTTTGAATTGATTTGTTAATTTTTTCATTCAAAAGAACAGTTGTAATATTTATTAAGTAGTGAAAATAATTTTTACTTAAAAAATAATAATTAAATAAAAAAAATAATTAATAAAATAAAAAATATAATTTCTAAATGGAATTTACAAAAATTATAAATGAAATATCACAGCAGAGTGGTTCTGAATAGTAAAAAAATGTAAGACCGACTGCTTCTGATTGACCGAATTTTTTTATAAAATCGACTGAATCGATTCAAACTTTTTTCATTTGTTTCGTTTTGTTTAGTCGAACTAATTTGGATTGTATTGGCGCCAACCTTATTTTGAATTGATATCGAAAGTCGCCATTAAAAATTGTTTGCGAGAAAAATTAATTGTTTTGTATGCAAGTTCGAATTTTTATTTGTTCTGTCGTGAAGAATCGCCATTTTTTTGAATATTGAATTGTTTTTGAATCGAATAATGGCAGATTCAGATAAATTAAATTTAGACAGCATTATTGGCCATCTCTTGGAAGTTCGTGGATCACGACCAAAAAAGTGTTCAATTGACCGAAAAGGAATCGCAGGATTTAAAAATAAAAAACGCAGCTGGATTGTCTATAGAAGAGCTATTGAAGATGAAATTGATATGCATCGATTATAAATCAAAAGGAATGGAGTGGTTTACATTGATTTTTAATATGTTTTTTAATTTAAAGTGTTTTAAATCTTAAATTTTTAAATTTTAAAAACTTTGTTGGCAAAGTAGAGTTTCGTCTGCAAAAAGAATGGATATAAAATTTTTATATTTAACGAATACGAAATGGAATGCGGAAGGTTAAAGAATTACAACCTGCAATTCAGAGTAACTGCGTCCCAATATTATTGGAGAGAAAACTGATTGAGACTGGTATTTTCCCTGTAGTCTATTATTGTAGTGAGTGCTGGACAACGCCTGAGAAGGATGTTGCACGGCTACAAGCCTTCCATAATTGCTGCACGAGGACAGCTCTCAAGAAGACAAAACTCGACAGGATCCCGAATAAGGACATGATGATTGAACTTGACTTTTTGATTCTAGTCAAAACACGTATAGTATTCTATGACTACAATTCACGGAAGGGTGTAACTGAGGTTCAAAGAGTTCTAAACTCTGAGATCGCCACAGAGAATAATGAATACAAACCGAGAAATAACTATTCAAAAGTTGTAAAATGCTGGGCATGCCACGAAGAAGGACACATCAGAAGAATACAGGAAAAGTCTAAACGAAAGAGGGTTTCTCGACAACGATGTGGAATTTAAACACCTGATCAAAGGAACCATATCGGAGCGACTAAAAGAGGCAATCGAGCACGAGAAAGAATATTCGAAAATGCTTCAGCCGCGCATCAAAATATTGGCTTTCACATTCCCTTCTTGCTTTAAAGAATTTGCTGAGCAGAAGGAACTCAAAAGACACACTAAGAACGTACATCTGCCCACGGCCCCGACGGCACAGAGAGGTGGATTCATTCATATGTCCCATAGAGAACGGCCACAAAACTTATTAAACTAATGGATGGCTACAACGAAATTTATTAATTGATCATCGAATCCAAGGTAATGGTACTACGAACATCCAAGTAGTACAAAGAGAAGAAACACAAAGATGTACTGGATCTTTGAACTTGAACGCGGAACATGATATACCAGTGTTAGTCAGTGTAACTGATGAGTACTGCCCAAAAATAATCCCTAGTGTGGTGCTGCCGTTTCCGCTGGATAATATAACGGATAAGGGAATGTTTCACTGTCCATATCCACATTGCACTAAGTGCGTTTATACAGCTAAAAGTCTCCAGAATCACGGAACGAAGGAACATGACTGGTCATTTCTTAGAGGGAAGCCGAAGCGTGCTCCTGTATTGAAATCTCGCACTCTCGCATCTGAAGCCATGTGAGAGGATCAGAAAACTTTGTATTTGTAACTGATGAGTACTGCCCAAAAATAATCCCTAGTGTGGTGCTGCCGTTTCCGCTGGATAATATAACGGATAAGGGAATGTTTCACTGTCCATATCCACATTGCACTAAATGCGTTTATACAGCTAAAAGTCTCCAGAATCACGGAACGAAGGAACATGACTGGTCATTTCTTAGAGGGAAGCCGAAGCGTGCTCCTGTATTGAAATCTCGCACTCTCGCATCTGAAGCCATGTGAGAGGATCAGAAAACTTTGTATTTGTCAAATGGTTTGTACCCGATACAGAGTCTATGATGCACTACCCTATGCGCCAATGCTGAGTATTATTTGTAATACACAGTTATCCGTAACAGTCGGGGGAGCCTTATAATTTTTTGATTTACTAGTTATTTAATACAATTAACAACATCAATATGAGGTTTACAACATTTATTAATATTACAAGCACATTCACTATTTGACATCTCTCTTGATCAATATTTTTTCTGAGTTCAAACTAATTATATTCAATAAATGAAAATCTGTTAATAAAATTATTAATTATAAAAAATCTAATTGGTTGAAATTAAATCTAAGCATTTTTTAAAAAAAAGAACATATTAAATTAATATATTAAAATTTTAAATTACATTAAAAAATAAATAATACATTCGAAAATTATTTTAACACGTTGACGGACAGTAGAAACATATTTATATTAATTTATATATGAACTTGACGGCTATAGACGCAACTGTCCGTCAACGTGTTAAATCTTTTTACTTTACAATTAAATTATTTTTAATTAGTAAGAATCAAAGAAAATATCATTCATCCATCCGTGCAGGAGAGGCACAATCCGAATCAACATTCTACATGCACAATATCAACACACAATTCAAAACATTCCTTACAAATACAAAATATTTTAGATTTTCAATAGCAAAGAGTTTTCTATAGCAAATTATGTTTTCCGAATTTTGTACGAATATTAATTTTTAGAATTTATAATGAAATCTAAGACGTTTGTATTTCTGAAATAAAAATGAACCAGTAACTTTTAGATTTGGTTATCATGATAAAAACTCGAATGGAAAAGTCAAGCATAATTTTGCTATATAAACGAAAAATAATAATTTTTTTACTGATTAAAAAAATACTTTTAGATTGTAAATTGCAACGAGTTTTCTTCATAAAACTATGTTTCGAATGTTTCATATTACGCAACATCATTATGTAACTGTCTACGTTTAATTAGATACTTTTATTTTTGAATAAATAAACAAATTTGCACAAATATCAATTTTTTTATGAATTGCTAATAAAACCCAAAAAAAATACGTTTGCACTTGTAAAATCGAAATAAACGAGTAATTTGATGTTGGTTACTTAAATGGTGTTAAACTACTAATCCATTTCAGTTACTCTTTTGTTTTATTAAATATATTTTCAGGTGCATTGGAGCCGCGTTTCTCGTCTAATAAAAATTTGTAGCCCTTACGATGACCGTTACTCGTGGTTTTTCATTTTTATCTCGAGATAGATTTTCACTCTGCATATTGAAATATATACATCAAATGGCAGTTTCTTTTTCCTTGTAATAGCTTGAGTTTATCATCGATTCGAATCGAAGATTGTTGATGCAAATGATATATTTGGGTTGTTGCACTTTTATAAAGCTTTCAAGAGTCATTAATTTTATTTAAAAATTTGTGCGATGATTCAGCGTTAGAAATTTTACTTAAATAACAATATGATAGAAAAAAAACTACCGCAGAGTAGGTTGGTAACAAATTAACTATTTTAAAATTATTTTATTTTAACTTTAGTGCCTCAAGTTCGGTGAACCATTAAAAATTTCAATGCCTTCTAAATTATTATTTTTTTACACTAAAAATGTTTTACATGCAAAACATATTTTTTGTATCTTCATCATAATTCATCTCAACTTAAATCTCAGCTCAGATTTGAATAAACCAAAATTGATTTTATATTACAAAATTTCTTAAAAAAATATTTGAAATTTATTCAGACCGAAAAAATTTGAATTTTAAATTTAAAATTCAAATTTTCCCGCTCTTAATTTTTTTCAAATATTAAAACAAAATAAATTAATTATATAACTTTTTTTTAATTAAATTGATTACATAAAATCATAATTTTTGAATTTAATTATTCATTTTACAATGAAAAATTATTTTTTGGTAATTGTTTTATTGATAATCCAGAATCATAAATTTATATATATATCTATATTTAGATGTATATATATATATATTAACTAGACATTTTTAAAGTTGTTAAAAGTAAAACTGAACGAAATATTATTTCCCACACGTTTTTTCTTCACTTTCTAACAACAAAAAATTCTCAATTTACATAAGACAAGCAAATAAAATATCAAAAAACCAACCATTAAATTTGTTTATATAACATCTAAATCAAATTCACGCCAACATTGCCACGTAGTAACGCAATCGACGTAAATTTTAATTATCGATTTTTTCCGAAATATTTTGTTTTAATATACCAAATCAATCAATATTAATATGGCTACGGCAGTTTTTTTGAATTTCTTTTTTTTTCACTACTGATGATTGAGATTTTCTTTTTTTTTCGATTTTTTAGACCGAAATATTTAGTTCGAACACGAAAAAATGACCATAGAAGATGTCAAGAGTACAATTAAAGTAATTACATTAATATTATAATGACAATAGAAAATTCGATAATTATTGATTTATTAATTAATATATTGTTAATGATTGTAGAATCATATTTTGAATAGTATTTCTCAACCGGCTTTTGTTAATCTTTGTCAACTATTCGGAATTCCACCAATCGGACGAAAATTACAAATTCAAAAACGTCTAATTGACTCGATTCTCATGACGACCAATGTCGAATTGTTGCATCAGATTCTTTTCATGATCAATCGACCGTCAAATAACAATAACAATTCCAATAATAACAATAATTTCGGACAAAATTACCACCAAAATCCGCCAAATCAATCGGAAAATCAGTCTCAACTCGGAATAAATTCGTCTCGAAAATTGTATTCGATCACCGAGGAAATGATGAATCAATCGCCAATCGATCTTCGTGCGGAATTACTCTCGGTCAATGTCGACCGGAATTCGTTATTCCATCCCAATCACACGAAATACCCGACGGGTTTCTTCACAGCGCCCAGTTCCGGACCGAGTTTGATTGCCGGCCGAGTGACGGTGCCGAGCGTCCAGCTGCCGTATCTCGCGCGCCACTCGATCATCCGCTCGTCCGAGTTCTACTGCTGCCAGGTCGTGCTCCATCCGCTCGCTCTGCTCATCCCCAAGCCCACACCCAACATCAATCAAGCGACTCGCGTCATGAGCAAGCAATCGCTCCAATTCACCGTCTCGTCTCACGCCCGGCATCTGATCACCGCACATCGCTCGCAAATCCAAAACAAACGCTACTACAAATGGCAAATTCTCGTCAGATTCGGCGTTTACGATCCATCGAAACCGTTCCCGAATTCCGATGACAATGTCGCGTGTCTGACGGAATTTATCCCGCCTTACCTCACGATTTTCGTCAACAACGTCCCGGTGCCGCTGTGGGATATTCTGCCCAGTAATTCCACCGCCAAAGAAGGCAAACGACATCCGCGGCCGATCAATATCTCCGATTATCTCAAGTTCACGTCGACCAATACGGTGGGGAATGACTTGTCGCTCGACGGAACGGACAATAGCACAGGATTCCGGCAATCGATCACCGTCAATTGGTGGCAAACGCCGTCCGTGTACCAATACTACTATTTCTCGGTGTTCCTCGAGCGGAAATTATCGGTGGACGAGTTGCTCGATCGGTTCGTCAAGCGCACTCATCACGTGCAAATGCCGATCGATTTCACGATGGATTTGATTCGCGAGAAGTTCTCGTCCAATAACAACAGCAACAACAACAATCGATATTCCAATAGCAACACGAACGAGGACGAGGACGACTTGGTGATGTCGTCGGTGCTGCCCGTGAGTCTGCTGTGCCCGGTGGGCAAGACGAGGATCGAGTGCCCGATCAGGGGCGTGTCGTGCCAGCACCTGCAGTGTTTCGACGCCCGGCTCTACCTGATGATGAACGAGCGCCGGTCCGTGTGGAAGTGTCCCGTGTGCGATGCGAGCGCCGCGATCGGCGAGCTGTTCGTCGACGAGTTCTTCCGGCGGCTTCTCGACGGCTGCCGGGACAAGGCGGGCGTCAGTGAGGTCAACGTCAATCCGGACGGGTCGTGGACCGAGGTCGTGGAGAAAGAGAAGGAGAAGAAGTCGAGGGACCGGGAGAGAGCGAGGGAAAAAGAACAGGAGAAAGAACTGGACGAATCGGGACAGCCGGTGATTCTGATTGGAGAGAGCGACGACGAGGACGAGTCGAGCGAGGACAGCGATGATGCCGGCGACAGCAGGCGAGTGTCTCCGAGGAAATCCGAGCCGGTCGATGTCGTTTCACCGAAGTAAATAATCACCGCGTTTATTTGTCTTATACATTTTATTATATTTGTCACTCATTGGAACACACCGCTCTCTTGTTACACCTGTTAACAAATAATAAGTGATAATTTAAATTGAATAAGTGTATATATATATAAATAAATAAACAACTAAAGCATGCAAAAAAATGAAAAACAACCAATAAAAATTAACCTGTTTTTCATTTGAAAAAGGCATTAAAATTTGATTAGGACACAAATATATAGAAAGGTCAGAAAAAATAAAAACATACACACATACATACACACATACAGACAGACACGCTAACACAATGAAAAACACTCATCATACATACAATTTTTTTTACAATGGTTAAGGGCATTTAACGTTTTATAAGGGTTTTTGGAATATTGAATTCTTTAATACAAGTTGTTTGATAAATCTTTATTTAAAAAAATTGATTTTTTTGATTAATCTTTGACTCCACAACTGAACACAAATTGTTTCACCATTTATCATTTATTATTCACAAATTTATGTTAGTTATTTGTGATAAAAATCACAATAAACATGTTAAAACTAATTAAAATATATTTAAATAATTTATTATTGTCATTTTTTTAAATTCTTTAAAATTGATTAATTCTCGTCTGGAAATGTACCCATAAAAATCTGGAATACCAAGATAAACCTTCACAATTGTGATTATTGTAAAATATTATTAAAAACTGATTATTAAAAGTTGTATATAAAATTTAAATCAATAAATAAATTTATTTAAAAAATCCTACTTATTATTGACTTTTTATTGTCAATTCAAAATATATACAAAATATCACAAAATATTATAGAATCTATAAATAGATTCATCCATTGCCTTTATTTAATGTAAAAGGGCCCTTATAAATTGTAAACGGGTGTAACAGCGCATGGCGCCACAACCCAACAGGATAAATGCCATCTGACCAATGAAAATCAACCACTCCTTCATTTTGATATAACACGCTCATTTTAAAAGGGCATTAATACTGCTGTTGTCAATTAAGTATATCAAATCGATCAATTAAATCTATAATTTAATACACCTGTTCCCGATTAGATATGCCATGTGGGCATTTTATTAGATTCCTGGATGAAATATATGTAAATTAATCGGAAAAAAGTAATCAACCAATGGAAATAGATCTGATCGTCATTCTAATGGATTTTAAGTTATGAGAAATGTGTAGGTTATATAGAAGAGTTAAAAAAAATCGAACAAACCTCATCCCATATTCACAAGACACACAACTTCAATACATACATACACTGTTAAATCCATTTAATAATATGAGATGTCCACTTAATAATAATTTATATAATCTAAAAATAAAAAATACAAGGATTAGCCAATGAAATGACAGAAAATAAAGACAAGATGTCCATTTAATAATAAAAACATCCAGTTAATACAATGAGGTCCATTTAATTATATAAGAAGTCCATTTGATAGTAAATCCATATGTAAAATTGATAGAAATATACAATTTAACCCAGTGGTTCTCAACTAATTTAAAAACGCGGAACACAATTCACATGAATTTTTTTACGCGGAACACTGACAAAAAATTCATTGAAAAATTCTCTATCGAACGTATTATTTCGTT
>MQRK01219238.1:20208-41735 GCA_001938485.1 Girardia tigrina
TGATTTGTATCTTAAATGCAAATTTAAAGATAAAATGTAGATATTTTCGCGGAACACTGAAAGCGGATTCGCGGAACACTGATGTGCCGCGGAACACGGGTTGAGAACCACTGATTTAACCAATCAAAATGTTAATTTAACAAACATACTCACTCAAATGTCCATTTGATAATAAAATGTCCACTTGAGAATAGAAAATATATGAAAAAATATTTTCTACCCCTTAACACACATACATACCTATACACACGTTATATTAGGACCATTTGATAATATAATATCTATTTAACAATATAAAATTTTTAATTAAATTTAATGTATTTTTTTACTAAAAATTTTATTAAAAACTTAATTGAAAAAACATACAAATTTCATAAATTTTTCAATTAAGTTTTTAATAAAATTTTTAATCAAAATATTTTAATAAATTTATTTTAAATTACAAAAATCAATCATATTTTTCAAAAATTTCTATTAACAATTACCAAAGTAAAAAATACATTAAATTTAATTAAAAAATCAATAAATATTTTTAGAAATTGAATTTTTGTTTTGAAAAAATATTTCATAAATCTTATAATTTTAAATATAAAGCATAATTTAGATAATTTAATGGAAAATGCAAATGAATAAAAAAATATACAAAAAATATATTTAAATTACATTTAAATTAACAAATGTCTAAAAAATTATAATTTATTATATAAATTATTATTATATTAATTAACAGATATAAAAAAATATTTACCTTCCATTAGTTATAAATGTAGATCCAAAAAATTCACGATATAAAAAGTTTCGCTATTAACAAATGGATACTTGTTATTAACGAATGGACCCCACTGTATGTAAATTAATTGGAAAAAGTAATCAACCAATGGAAATAGATCTGATCGTCATTCTAATGGATCTTAAGTTATGAGAAATGTGTAGGTTATATAGAAGAGGTAGAAAAAAATCATTAAAAATGAATTAATAATCATAAATTAATAAGTAATAATAAATTAATTAATCAATATTCATATTAACGCAAATTAATTAATAAATAATCACAAATTAATTCATAAATAATCACCAATTAATTAATTAATAATCACAAATTAATTAATAAATAATCACAAATTAATTCATAAATAATCACCAATTAATTAATTAATAATCACAAATTAATTAATAAATAATCGCAAATTATCTAATAAATATTCATAAATTAATTAACAAAAAATTACTTTACTAAGCGTAAAACGACATGAAAGTCATTAATTCATATGAATGATGCCATTTGTAAATGCATACGAAAATGCATTTCTAATCGGGAATAGGTGTAGTTATTTATTTTCATCGAGAATCAACCAACCAAGTCACACATACCACATGTTTATTTCGCCAAATTCGGACAATTAAGCGTACGATCTGACGGAATCACGACTGTTTGGCGCTGGACTTGCCGAATACACGAACATTTTTCATTCAATTATTAAATCGATATAAACATATTCAATATGAAACTAGTAAATCAAAAAACTAATTTTTTATATCCATTCTTTGTGCACACAGATTTAATTAAAAAAAAGATCAAAAATTAATATAAACTACTTATAATTAATAAGTAGATCTTTTTCAATTAATATTGTTCGAAAACTCCGAATTTTCCGTTTTTTCCCATTTTGGTACCTTAAAAAGTTTTTTTCGATTAAATTTTTACATAATCATTTATTGTAATCGAGGAATGAGGTATGCAAAATTTGAAGAAAATTGATTGAGTAAAAACCTTCAAAAACAGGATTCTAAATTCCATGGATATATATATATATATATATATACAATGAGGTTCATTTAATTATATCATGGATCCATTTGATAATAAATCCATATCTAAAATTTAAAGAAAAATAAAATTTAACCAATAAAAATGTTAATTTAAAAAACATAATCAAATGTCCACTTGAGAATAAAAAATATATGAAAAAATATTTTCTACTCCTTAACACACAATATACACACATAATATTAGGACCATTTGTTAATACAGTGAGGTCCATTTATTATTTGTTTCTAAAAATCAATAAAAAACGACATAACATTTGGGTACCCCTAATAATATCAAAAATCCATTCGATAATAGAACACCTGGATTTTTATGTTGATTTTTTTGATTTTTGGAATTTAATTGAAGGTAAATATATTTTTTTTGATATCTATTAATTTAAATACATTAAACAATTATTTTTTTCAACATTTGTTAATTTAAATATAATAAATTTTAAAGAAAAATTGAAAGATATAATTTAATTTTCCATTCATTAATATTATGTATTCATTTGTTCATAAAAATCGATATTGAAATTTTGGAAATAAACAATTTTAATACATTTTTTATTAATTTACTTGTTATCATTAAATTATTCAAATTATGATTCAGATTTATAATTATAAGATTAATGAAATTTTTGAAATATTTTTTCACCGTCGAACTTTTTTTAATTTAATTCGAAAATTCAATTTTTAAAAATATTTATTTATTTTTATTAATTTTTTAATAAAATTAATTTTATTTTTTACTTATGCAATTATTTAAAGAAATTTTTTTGAAAAAAATGATTGATTTTTGTATTTTAAATTTGATTAATTAAAATATTATTATTAAAAATTTGATTAATTGAAAAATTTATGAAAAAACATACAGAATTTTATATTGTTAAATGGACATTATATTAACAAATGGTCCTAATATTATGTGTGTATGTTGTGTTTGCAGGTATGTATGTATGTGTGCTAAGGGGTAGAAAATATTTTTTCATATATTTTGTATTTTCAAGTGGACATTTGAGTAAGTATGTTTTTTAAATTAACATTTTGATTGGCTAAATTTTATTTTTCTTTCAATTTTAGACATGGATTTATTATCAAATGGATACATTATATAATTTAAAAAACATACCTACTCAAATGTCCATTTGATAATAAAATGTCCACTTGAGAATAGAAAATATATGAAAACATATTTTTTACATGTTAACACACATACATACATACCTGCACACACAACATACACACAATATTAGGACCATTTGTTAATATAATGTCCATTTAACAATATAACATTTTGTATGTTTTTTCTTAAATTTTTCAATTAATCGAATTTTTAATAAAAATATTTTAATTAATTAAATTTAAAATATAAAAATCAATCATTTTTTTTCAAAAAAATTTCTTTAAATAATTGCATAAGTAAAAAAATAAAATTAATTTTATTAAAAAAATAATAAAAATAAATAAATATTTTTAAAAATTGAATTTTCGAATTAAATTAAAAAAGTTCGACGATGAAAAATTTTTTCAAAAATTTCATTAATATTATAATTAAAAATCTGAATCATAATTTGAATAATTTAATGGAAACAAGTAAATTAATAAAAAAATGTATTAAAATTGTTTATTTCCATAATTTCAATATCGATTTTTATTAACAAATGAAACATAATATTAATGAATGGAAAATTAAATTATATCTTTCAATTTTTCTTTAAAATTTATTATATTTAAATTAACAAATGTTGAAAAAAATTATTATTTATTGTATTTAAATTAATCGATATCAAAATAATATTTACCTTCAATTAATTTCCAAAAATCAAAAAATCAACATAAGACCACCCCTCCACGCCCCTGTTAGAGTCTAAATGGCGCCCCCAAGATGACTTTTATAAATGTGTAGTTTCGTGTACAAGAATTAGCTGCATTATGATTAAGTTTCATCCTTAACACTGTCACAAGGTCTGTGATGCAGAAGAACTAAATGGATTGGTTTGGTATGTATTATTAACGTGTACACTGCAACATATTGCTGCTAATGCTATTTGTAATATTACCATGTCGTGTTGTTAGACATAGATGATGCAGTAGGCTAACAGGCATAATATTTTTGGGCTGTGGAGAATGCTACTGAGACTTAAGATTTCACTTTCTACTTACTGCTTGTACAAGTTTTGTCTGTCTTTAAAGTCCAATGGGGTTTAATACACTCCAGTTACCACCCTATATTACAGTCATTTATTAATATTAAATATATCCGGCCGGAGTAAACCCAAATATTATTTAACGTCGGTAATAATGACGGGTCAATAAAACTTCATTATTTTTAATGGCTATTTATTTTTTGGTGCTGCTTACCGCTGGAACAAGATAGCGGGGAGCGTAAAATTAGTAGGGCTAGTACTACCTTTATCCTTTTTTTGCGTCCCCTGAAAGTTTTCTTGCCCCCCCCACGCACCAAAATCCTAATCCGCCACTGTATATACTACCCAAATTCATATGTATTCGGACACGTAAAATAATTCTAATTAAAAATTTTAAATTATAAATAATATGTGCTTATTTGTATTATAGAGGAATTAATTTGATATTTTACGATAATGTAAATATTCCATATTGCTAAAATTTTATTCTTCAAATCAATTTTATTTTTTTAGGACGTTTTTTTTCGTAATTCCTTTTTCATAATTACCTAAACATTCTCTATGGGACTTAAATCTGGGCTTTCTGAAGGCAATGTCCAGAAGGACATTATTTTTCATCCAAGTTTTTGTAAATTTAGAAGTATGATAAGATGCTCCATCTTGTTGAAAAATGAAATCTCCATTGTCAAAATATTGCATAATAGATGGATGAGACTTTCCCTTAATATCTCGGTATACTTTGTAGAGTTTATTGTGCCCTCTATAAAGTGAAGACTGACAAGTCCTTTGCTTGTCATACAACCCCAAATCATTACACTTTCTGGAAATTTCAGAGTTCGGTTTAAACAGTCCGATAATAATGACTTAAGACCGATTTTCCATTTTCGCCGATAGACATTCAAAACGAGATTCGTCTGAAAAATAACTTTATTCCAATCATTTTTGCTCCATTTACTATGATTAAGAACCCATTCAAGTCTCTTTTTCTTTTGAAAAGGCCACAGAAACGGTTTGTTTTTAACCTTAAAGAAGTGTTACGCAATGCTTATATTTCATTAAGAAAATCTCACCTTGTAGAATGAATAATTTAATTCATGTATTCGACGTTGACAAGTAGACAGAGAAGAAGAAATACCTGTTTGCATACTCCATTTCTTGTTGATTTCTTGAACAGTAGCACGACGATATTGAGGAATTAACCTCTTCAAACACCGGTTATCAGTAGCGGAAGTCAACTTTGGTCTTCCAGATTTGTTTGGCGATGAGTTATTCTGACGGTATTTAACTTTTTAATGTTATCGAACACCGTCGATTTACTTATCTCTAAAATTTTTGAAATTTCCTTTACTGATTTTCCTTTAACATGCATTGCACATATTTTCTCACACATTTCCATATGCATCTTTTTTCCACGAAACATATTTTAAAAATAACGAAAATTTAATCGACTGAAATATTTAAACAATAATAACTACATGTGTTTTTACTAATAATCCATATTGAATTTAAAATAATTCATTGCCTACATTTATATTATAATTTTCTATTAAGTGTCCGAATTCTTTTGAATTGAAAAGCAGATGTCCGCATTCTTTTGAATTTGAGAACAAATTTTTAAATGCGAATAAACTTTTTATTAGTTAACTTTTTTATTTGATTTCTTCAAACTATTTTAGAATTGTATTTAGATTATCGTAAAATATCCAATTAATTCATCTATAATACAAAAAAGTACATATTATTTATAATTATCAAATTAATATGAAAAAATATCGTTTTGATATGAATAATATCTATTTAATATGAAAAAATCTTTTTTTTAAAAATACACTTCCAATTTAACTTACCACCAAGGAATAAGTTTTAATAACTATGAATAAAAATTTTACATTTGGAGTCTATTTTGCATAAGAAATTACGATTTTTTTCTGGTTAAATTTATATTTTTTTCATATGAAGTTAATCCGAATTTTAATACTGAAATTTCGTCAGTATTTTCTCACACACTAAATAGAGAGGATCGATCGGCAATTTTGATGAAGCGACAAATAAGCGGCTTCAGTCGCCATTCGCAATCGATCATCCATCAATTTGGATATTTATCTCTGTATTGAAAAATTTTCAAAAAACAAACGATCAGCTTCACTTGGAGTTTGTTCGTGGTGATGGCCCGACGGAAAGACGAACTAAATATAAGACTTTAGACAATATAATTCATACTATTGTGTCAAGGTATCGAAACAGAGACAGAATGGAATATCTGGGAGCGATTGCGTCGAATTTATCGTTAAATTAAGTAATGATTAATAAACACTTGTCTTAATTTAAAAATTTTTATTTATAGTAATTTTAAATTATTAAATTTAAAATTAAATAATAAAAAAATTGAAGAAATTTAAATAAAAAAACTAAATAAAAATAGAAACTTGATTGATCAAAAATACCGGCACCAAAAAGTCGCGCACGCCTTTCTGACAATTAAGATGTATAATTTACTATAGAAGTTGTACCCAACAACATTTTTTAACCCCTAACATACATAAATACACACAAAAATACATGAAAACAAGACCCAAAAAACAAAATATTTTGAGATATCAATTCGTGAAACCGCAAAATATTTTTAATATTGTATATATATATATATTATATTTATTATTATTTATATTATTTATATTATATTTATTATTGAAAAATGTTGTATTGAAATGATAATTGTAAAGAATATATATTCTATGGAGTTTTAATAAAATAACTTTTAACAATTTGATTTTATATATATATATATATATGAAAATCATTGTTTTGCGTTCTAAGAATCCTACGGGCTACGATGACTAGCATATTCCATTTGCTACCCAGTTACATTGTATTTGTCTCTCAGAGGATACACTTCGTGTTCGTAGTGCGTGCTATCAAGCTAATTGAACAAATAAATATTACAAATCTATTACTTACCGTAGAAAATTAAGGTAAGTAATTTATCTATATATTTCATAAATACATAAATTTTCTTAAACTTAACTTAAAATACTCGTAGTCTTCATATTATATATTAATGACAAAAAGTATATCACCGACCTTAACCTTATACCTTCACCATACTTCATAGTTTTCCCTCTTTGCCCATCTAAAAATCTGGTCAGCTTAGTTATGATTGTAATATCTAATAGGGTATTATTGATTTTAAGAAAAAGACCTATCTTTGAGATATTTTCTGTATTTTTTCACTCAAACGTTTTAATTGATTTATATAGAGATCAGAGTGAACAGTAGGTAGATAATTGAGTTCTAAACAAAAAAGCTTTTTTTGAAATGAGTAATTTACCGTGAATCGTTGGAACCCAACAGAAAAATAAAGTCGATGGAGCTAGATTTTTTAAGTAACTGCTGAAGTTTTTTATTTTACATCTCTTGGTCTTCGATAACGAAAATCTGAATTTGTCAATTAAATGATTTTTTCGTGCTTCAAATGACATCCATAAATGTAAGATTTTAGCGAATTTCACCGTGGAACTAAGTTAGGCCTTGTCAACAATTTGTTTCATAAAAGTGTTTAGTTGACATGGGTAATTCTTTATAGATTATTTTGAATCAATAAAAATTGTATGAAATATAAAGCAATAATTTGCTGATATTATTCTTGCATTTATATAATTGAAAATATTCATTTGAATGCTGTAAATTAACTTGGACACAAATTAGGAACTCAGAAACAATATCATCGAATTCAATCCAAGTAGCTCAATCTCAATCAACTAATCCTAAAACGACAATTGATCTCACATCAGACAGCGATGAAGAAGATAAAAGAGCAATTAAACCACCGCTACCATCGTTGTTACCATCCAACCAAACCTCACATCCATCAATCAATTTCAATAATAATCACTCTAATTATTCATCTTCCTCTTCGTATATTCCTTCATTTCCACATGTCAATTCTAACAATAACAATCAAAACCATTCAATTCATCGTACATTTGTATCGCATCATCAATACATCGCTCCAAAGATGCCTATCTCAAATAACGCTTTCTTGAAGATTCCAGGGGTTCACAGTGTTAATAGGAATATCAATTATTTCCAATCAACCTCTTCATCATCAGCAGTGGTAGCGGTACCGCCAGTAGAACCACTTATATCAGTATCGGCAACAGTACCAGGATCAACATCAACTGTTTCAGTAGTTTCCAACACCAGTGTCTCTCATTCAAATCCCTTCCAATCATCTGCGGGTATCAATAACCCAGGTACATCGTCACAACCACCTCAGAATAAGATGCTACCCCCATACCTCTGGATGCATCAGCCCAATCACCGCCAACCATATCCCGGCAGTCGTCTGGCAGCCGCGCACCCGCAACAGCATCCACACAGACTTAGTGGAGATATTCTCAACTGCTACATGCCTCCACTAAAGTCTTGTTTCACTCCAAACCAATCCTACTCCAACATGATTCCAGCAGCTTCTACCGCCGCCAGCAGCTGTCACCAAAACAACAATCCTTTCACTGCTGCATCTAATTTACTGCCGAAGCCGATCAAGATCGATCCTCATCTTAATATTCGTCACCGATTCGATAACGATTTAGCAAAATTTTTAGCCGCAACCGCTAGTAATAGCGGAAACAGTGGTGCTGGTCACAGCTGCAAATCCGCTATCAATTCGAAATACTACATAGCGACTAAAGGAAACAAAAGGCACAAATCGAAGGCGGAATCCAAAAAGAAACAGCATACTCTCTCACAAAATAAAATTTCTCGCAGAAGTACGCGGATTCTCAATCAACATCGAAAAGTCTACAGAGAAAAAAGTCTTTCAGAAGAAGAAGAAGATGATGATGAGGATGAGGATGAGTTTGATAGCCAATCGTCGATGGAAAGTAATGATTCGGATGTAGTTCGTGTCGGGCGAAATTCTCAGAAACGTCGAAATAATTTCGATGACAGCAGTTCATCGAGCTCGTTTGGTGTTAATCGGAAACGAAAAAGTAATTTAAATTGAAATAGTTTTTCTTTCAAAAATTTTTTTTATATTAAAAAAATGTTATAAAAAATTTTGTAAATATATTTAACGTATTTATATATTGTTTCTGTAATTTAAAAATATTAAATCTATTTTTTATTATAATCTTTTATACATATTATTAAATATTATCTGATCTTTTCAAAATTTGAGAAATACTGTCTACACTTGAAACAAATGTAACGAAACTATACGTCATTTACGTATTTTCATACGAAATTTATTGAAGGAGCACTTGAAATGTAATGGTTACTTTAAATAAATGACGCTACAAAAATATTCTGAAGGTGGAAAACCCTAATTTTGAATAAGCTTAAGTTCCAACAAATAATATTCGTTATGCTCTTCTCCTTAAGAATTACATATTTACACTAATAAATCATTGGATTAAAATGAATCTTTCATTTTTCTTAAAAATTAAGTTAACATACATTCAACGAAATCAATACAATTCTTGCAAATCAACAATTGGCACCCATTAATTCCCGTTTAGAAAACAATGTGTTTACTCTATCATTCCGTACTTTACCAGGTAATGGAGATATATGATAAAGATAACAATTGACAGTCAAACAAAAGCTAATCTTTGAGATGAACCTTCTCACACTCAATGCGATCCACTTAATTTTAGACTTAACATGAAACTTAAAACAATCCAAAATCTCATATGTAATTGAACTGAAGTGTCTGGCTTAGATTTATTGCGAGAAAACAGCGGGTTCTCAACTGTACCAGGTTTGAGACTGGTGGCAATCAGTATAATAACACATTCAGTGCAAGAAAACATATACAGAGGTAAAATAAATTTTGCTTTGAATTTCTTCTTTTTTCCAAATTGTTAACAATACTTGACTTTTTTCTGATGTATCTGCTTACGGTACTTGGTCTTAAGTAGTTTTTCTAATATTGACTGTACCATTCTTGTGAAAAGATTTTCAAATGTAAGTAGTATGGATAAAAGATTCATTTAAAGGAAACTTACTATTATCGAAATGTCGTTTCCATTCCCTAATTCTACTCACAAAAACCTTCAGTGGCCTCCAGCTCGCCTATTCCCGATATAACTAGCTAATTTCACAATCTTTTATCTTGGACTCGATTAAATGCGCCTTTTCATCACGGGGTTTTTACAATTTAATAGAATAAGTACTTAATATTGAAATATTTTATTTTTATAATAAATATTTTCAAATTGACGATTTTGAAAAGTAAAAAATCTCAATTTATAATGTAATGTTAAAATGCAAATAATACTAAAAGTTTTTTATGATTTACACATTAACTTGATTTATATAAACACTGCCTGTAATAATCTAAAATTTTAATAAACGGTGCGTCGTTTATTAGAGGAAATAAAGTAAATGTTATAAATCTAAAAAAATACATACTAAATTTTTTAAATTTATAAAAATAAATAATCTTTAAATACTAAGAAAATTTTGGTTATTAATCATTTAATGGACCAGGCTTGATTAACACATGCAATTAAATTAGTAAAAGTGGCTATTAACATTGTTCATCAATAATAAAATAATATTTAAAGAATTAGAAGAATGTATCTAAGCATTCTCAACTCGATTTTGAAGTAAGAAAGAATAGTCAGATTTTTTTGTAACAAGCTCAACACACAAACGGATCAAAACGATATTCATTTAATCAAGTAATAACTACTTTTTGAAAATTCGTTATAAGAATATCATTTTCTGTCATCGAAAATTCTTTTTCCTTTTTACAAGCTTTTATTACGTTTCATTTGTTTGTCTGTCTGGATGCATCAAATCTAGCAAAAATTTACCCACTTCCCGTTCACCTAGCGACATGAAACTTTCAGGACTGATGTATTCCAGGTGACAATACACTTTTTCACTGTCACTGCTCATCTAACGCCTTTAGTTTTGCCGCAAAAAGTAATTAAAGTGTCGTTCTCATGTTTTCCTCTGTAGTAGGCTTTGAAATTTGCTACATCTAAATGCAAATAGAAAGCGGGTTTTCGCCTAGTAGGCTTTGATAATTCAGTCTAAAAAATGTGGGAAGTGGGTGAAATAGATACAGAACCGCAAACATATGACAAATTATAAAAGCTTGTACACCAAAAATTTTTTTGGTATGATATTAAATTTTTATTCTCTTTGGGTTGTTTATTCACTTCTGCAATTTAGTATTTTTAGCTATGTCGATTGTTTAGTTTATTCCAGAAAAACTCACTTTGGCGTTATTAATCTTTTATTCAACCAATTCTGGCAAGTCATGTAGCTGGGGCACCTTTTACTTTGACATTTTTGACTTGTTGAAAACTTTCATAGATTTTTTTTGACAATTTTTGTTTTTTAATTTACCGGAAAAAATACAGTTTAATTGGAGAATGCCTTAAGAAAATTCTTTAATAATAATTATAATAATAATTCTTTTGAAAAAGTAATTAATTAATAAATAAATGAAACTAAGTACATGGAAATCAATTTTCTATGAAGTATAAATTTTGCTTGGTTTATTTTGGCCATCTTTTTTTATGAGTAATAAAAGAGATTATTAAATTAATATTATAATCCACAAGGAAATAATAAATCTTGTGATGATTTATATACGAGAAAAAAAGAATGGATTTATATTTCTTGTGTATTAATCTTACAATTGCTGGCAATCTTTCGCTATTTTCTTTTTTTCAAAATAATTTGGTCTCATGAAGGAAAAATATTTGTTGATCCTTTAAGGATTAATTTAAAATATATTGGGTTGGCAGCTAATGAATTGCCGATTTCACTTATGCCATTTTTTGATATCCGTAAATGTTATGAATTTCTTCATATGTTAGCTGTCATCCTAACCTTGCTTTACAAATTCATTGCGTAGATATTTTCTTAAAGTTTTTTTAAAAGATTTTTAAAGGAAGCAAGTCAATGTCGAAAATTGTTTTAAAAATTCCGTTGTGGAGATTTTTCTCTTAAAAATGACCAAAGTTCAGGTTGACCAGTTAAGCTTAATTTGAAAACTAATTTTTCTACAATCTCTGCACTTTTGACTATTCACTTTCTTTGGAAGGGTGACTGCAGATAAGTTGAATGTTTCACACACAGTCACTGACAATCATTTAAAACGTATTAGTCTCGTTATGAAGCTGGATATTTGAATTTAGTATAATTTGAAAGAATGACAAATCGCATCAACAGTTGCGATTCATTGGTTGAACGCAATGAATTTGATCCTTTTTTAAAATGAATAATTACTGGATACGAAAAGTGGATTGTGTACAACAATGTCAATTGAAAACGATAATGGTGTCCGCCTAGTGAGTCATCGCAAACCATTTCAACGATAAGTATCCATCAAAAGAATATTTTGCTGTCTATTTGATGGGATTGGAAAGGTCTGGTGTATTTTAAGATGCTTCTCAGGAACACAACCATTAATTCGTAGGCCTACTGTCGCCAACTGGACAGATTGAATGCAGTGGTCAAGGTAAAAGTGACCAGATTTTAATTTTTTTAATATGTTGGAATCAATTTGCTATTTTTATAGCAGTCAAAGTGGTAAATTAATTGCAAAGAAATTTGGTATGAACACAGAAGTAAATAATTTTATACCAAATCTTGATAATTTAAACCAATCGAAAAACTGCTGACTTTTCAACAATTTCGTCTTTGGGTCTCGATGAATGCTCTATAATTCTTGTAATGTTTTCCAATGCTTCGTGCTACACTCTGCTAAAAGAGTTTGATGAAGCTTGTATGCACTCTCGCTGATAACTTGCTCCCATTTCTCTATGATTTTTCTTTGTATTACTTTCGACATAACCTTTGATGTGTAGCTTATCAAACTAATTGTTCTACATTCTCCGCACTTTTGACTATTCACTTTCTTTGGAATATGAATGAAGATCCACTGTTTAATTTTTTTAATAGTTCATGGAAATCGTCTCTGTATTTTCACATCCATGCTTGATTAGTTTCGCATTTCAAACCTTTTTTGATAGACTTTACATCTTATAATTTCGCATTCCAGCTCATCATTTCCAGTTTTAAAATTAATACATGTATTTCTGTTAGATATAATGAAAATCTTATTACAAAAGCAAACGTTGAAGTCATTATAGCATCATTAATGGTTTGATTTGTAAATCAATTTTATTACTCCAGCAATTCAGTATTTTACGTTCCGGAAGCATTTTAACGCGTAATAAGAAATTTAAATAATGATATTAGTTGTAATATATTATAAATCTTCAACACATTAAGAAGATATTGAACGTCATTGAAACTGTGGAAGACTGGTATAAGAATCTCAAAACAAAAAATTTCGAAATAAAGAACAATCTGATTTTCATTCCTACAATACGAAATTTCAAATGTGACATTTCTTCATTAATACTTAGTTTCAGATAAAGTTTTACGTACAATTATATATAGACATAGATATAGTAGATTTACTACTATTTTTTGTTTAAACTGAGTGTCATAAATTATTTACTATATTTGTTTTAAGATCTACACAAAGTGACTATTCTTATTGTATTCTGCATTAATAAGCAGAAATTAGTATTAAAAAATCATACCAAATGATGATAATTTGATATGTACTAATCACCTCAGACAATTCGATAATAAATGAAAAGAGATATTTTCTTTGTAACTAGACATGTTTTGAAACTCAATATTTTTATAACTAGAATTTTATTTTAAATATGAATATTGGATTTTTGTTTTTTTTTTCATTTTAAAATGGGGTTTTTATTTTGACTTTAGATTTTAATTAATACGAAATTATCTTATTTCAAAATGAAAAAATATACATATTTCAAAATCAAATATTTGTTTAAATATTTATGACATTGTTAATAAAGATATACGGTAAAACCTCCAAAGTTGAAAACTCTATAATTTAAAAAACTCAGGAAGTTGAAATGTCATCATCTTCACAAGCCAAAAATAATATATTTTTTCTTTAAGTTGTAAATCTCTGCAATGTCTATACAATAGAACTTCTAAAGTTAAAAACTATAAGTTAAAAACCAACTAAATTGAAATTTTTTGTAACTCTTTATGAAAATATAAGTTTTATTTGTAATTAAATCTGTTTTTATAATTTTATATAAACTAAAAGAAAAAAAGGAAAAAAACATAATGTAACAAAAGGCATCTTTATTGTGTGCAAAAATTAAGAAATTTCATATTACTAACGTTATCTGAAGATGTATTGGCCTCGGGATAAAATTTTGAAAAGGCTCAGCTACAGTGTATGAAAAATCTTAGACAAACATCTCTTGATTCATGGATCATTAGAACATAAATAAATTTATTAAGATACTTCTTATTCTTCTTGTCATATTCAATAGGTGTGACATGAGTGTATTTTCTGCAACTTGAAACCCTCCATAAGTTAAAATAAAATTGTTGCACCGCGACTTTCATCTTATAGAGGTTTTACTGTATCTGTTGACGATGGAATTCACTACTACTAAGAGAAGTAATTTAGGCCTATCATATACAATATCATATACAATATATAGTCTATATATATATCATATTCAAAAGAAAATATGTCCAATTTAAAATGAAAAATGTCCAGTTTGAAAAATATGTCGAATTATCCGGTCACCAATTTTGACAGCGATTCTTTATGTATAGATAAATTTTGTCCCCTTTAAATTTATGTCTGATTCCCAACACGAAATAATAATTTTCTAATTACAATAACTATTTTTAATGTTAATAACATTTCAAATCTTACACTTCTACAAAATAATTATAGTCCTAGATCCGTTCTAGTTGTATTGAAGTATAATAACGTTTTTATTTAACCCAATGTCCAATATTTGTATAACAAAAAGTTTTCTAGATTTTCATTTTCATCAATCTTTTCTTGTAGCCCTGTTGAAGAATCGTATTGATTTAGCAATCGTGTGAATGTATTCTGAAAAAAATATTATGATGATGATGATCTATAAAATGTGTAGCAGTTATATAATAATAATAAAAGAATGGCAGTAATAGAGACACAGTAATTCTTGTGCAGTGGAATCGGGAAACACACTTTTGTTTCAAAAAATAATATCCATTTTTTTCACAAAATGAGTGTTTTTTTCCAATGCATGCTTGATTTTTACGTATCATGGCTTCTGTTCTGAGAACAAATATCGATTTGTTTCTTCTTTTTCTTTATATAATACAGGATTTTGATTTTTTAAAAAAGAAAAACCAATAATTGTGTTTCACAGTCTAATCGTGTAATCTCACCTCTTCTAGGATTGTTGTGCGAGGCGTCATCGTCTGATGAAGAAAATAATAAACACAGGAAACTATTTCACCACCAACTTCAGTCATCATCATCATCAGATAAATTGACAAATTTTGACAAATATCCTCTTGTTTTGTTGAATAAGCTTGATCCCGTACTTTTAAAGGTTTATTTACAACAGAATGAAGTTTCCTCTCTCAATAATAATGATGACAACTCCAGCATCAGACATTCGAGAGATTCGTCTGCGGTGATTCCTCATTCATCGCAACAGTCTGCATCTGTTCCATCATCTGTTGGTGGGGTTTTCCGACTAAACAACGATTCAGTAGTCGTTAATGAAGGGGGGCAGTCCAGCTTAATAAGTAGCGATGCTAATCCCGGTGGTTTTGATATATGATGATGTGGAAACTTTTGATAAATTCTTTTTGTGATATTTACTTATATAAATTATATTATTATCATCAATTTTGTATAATAATATAATTCTTTCGAATGAAACATGTTGCCATGAATTATGGTATTCAGATGCGCTTGTATATATTTACGTTTATATATAATGTATAAATACCAATATACATATATTGTTTGGAGATTTTCAATTTGTGAAGAAAAATAAAGATTGTTTATAAATAAAGTGGTTTTCTCTTTTAATTGTTTTTCATTTGAGTGTGATGAATATTTTCGAGTGAATTTTGTTTTGTACAAATTGAATCCGCTTAATGGAGAGCTAGTCACCAAATAGGTCCAAATTCAGTAGGGCTGAATCATTTCCTATGTAAATAATGAGAAATTAGTCATTTTAAAGTACCGAAAAAGCTGGTTAATAGGACTTCTCAGGACATCCACAAACAACTAAATTGTTCTTCAATTAATAATTTTTAATTAAAAATAAAGTTTGTTTAACTTCACAAAATACTTCGTGCATTCTTTAAAATTTAGATGCACATCACAAACTTTTATCATTTGCCATAAAAATCGTTATCATTAGTGTCCTTTGTTGCTACTGTACTTGTACATAATGTATTTTTAATTTAAATGATTCTCAGCAAGTTAAACTATCACTAATGGGAGAGTTCATAATTAGCCAACGTCAATTAGAATTTGGATTTTATGTATAAAAAAACCTAACCTTACAACCAGCAAAATGTTAGAAAGAACAATTCCAAATATCATTTCTAATAACTGTTCAAGTTCCTTGGATATTGGGTCTTCGGAAAAGTTATATCGCAACTCTTCAAAATGTAACAATTCAATCTTTATCCTTTAATATACAAATAAACGTATCTTTCATTCTACAGTATTCTAACCCATTTAAATTTGGAAAAAAGGAAAAGCATTAAACAAATTTTCACAAAACGAAACTGATGAGGCTGTTTTCGAAATCGATTTATACGTCTTCACATACAAATACACAGTTCTATACTTTATAAAAAGTGAGTCGACTGTTTAGATCTAGGTATAAAAAATTAATTCTTATCGAGTTTCAGAACTAATGATATGGTACAGATAATAAGCGACCATCCTATTCCAACATACTTTGGCTTCACAATATGGATACAAATTTTCAATCAGCAGAAAACATCTTAAGAGATCTCGGCATCCCATTAGACTATGTTTAGAATATATCTTTGTAACTTTCTCAGTTTCAATGAATCTCTCAAACCAAGAATTAATCTCGACAATCCTTTAGACTTCATAACCAAGGTCATACTTTAGAATAATACTTTAGTCACCCCTTAGAATAACTTTAACAATGAAATCATGAATGGATACATCCCCTTCGATATATTTCATTATTCCAAACAGACAATTAGACAATAATTTCTTTAACTATTCTTTTTCGGGCTGATAGAATGAAACTTATCCTGAAAATTTCATTGATTTCTGGAAACAATTATAAACATCAGCAACAGCTTAGAAACCATAAAATATCATCGCAAACATCTCTAATTTTCTTATAAAATGGTTCGGAAATTCGGTAGTTATGTCACCCAAAAAAACTACCTATATTGCTCTGATCAGATTGCATGTATCACCATAGAAAGCGGAAACTTCACATGGTTTATTGAAATAAAATGATTACTTTAATATACAAGTAGACCTTCAAAGATTAAATGTATTGCAGGGAATTACGTGTCTGTTCACAGTGTTTTGTTGAATCATACTTTCAGGAAAATCAAAAGTTTCTTTTACTAATCTTAATTACACTTGATTCTTTATCATAAAAATACGAAATTATTATAATCTAAAAATTTAGTCTAATTAACATTTCACCCGTTGAAATTTTTTATCATCGACAATTAAATCCTTTGATTTTTTGAGAAAAATATTGTGAAGTACAATATATTCCGTTTTTATGCGATTTTGAAAAAATATTATGTAATAAAAAGCTTCCAGTTCATTGAATTGCCAACAAGAAAGCTTTGGAGCAACAGCATTTTTCCCAGAATTGTTTAATCGATATTTTACTCCAGAAGTTATGAAATATTTACTAGTGATTTAATGAAATGGAAAATCCTACCAGAAGAAATATAATCTGTAGAAATTATATCTTAGGTCATGAAATCGGTGGAGTGGGATTTTAAACATCATGCAATGAAGATATTGATGAGCTACTTTTGGACCAGCACTAAATGATGAAGACTTAATGGAAATTTTATTAAACATTTCCACTGAAATTGGAAATGAAATCGAATAGGAAGATGAAAACCTTAGATGTAAATCGAAAAGGTATTCAGATGTGTAGTGAATTAGAAAATTATTATCTGACCAATGATCGAAATGCAGAGCGGGCTTTGAAATTCCAACGTGAACTTAATTTCTGAATGTCAAGCTATCGGGAATTGTATAAACAAGAGTCTAAACCGGCTAAGCTAAAACTCTTTGGAATTAGTACCCTTTTTATGTGATTTTATTGCATTATATCATATTTATGTGGTTATTAGAAATTTTGGAACGTATATATGGTTTTACTATAGAATTAGTATCCTTTTTATGTGGTTTTTATGCTGTTCTTGCGGAATGTATCTTTCGCATAAAAAAACTTCTGTACTATAAGTTTTGGGGGTTCGGTTAACACTTAAGATTTAAAAATGTATGTTTTATTTTATTTTGAAAGTGTATTTCTGTAACATAGAAGAAATAAAGTTTAATAAAGGAGGTTGGTCAACGTATTAGAAAACGTTAAGGTACAAGACATCTATTTCTAATAAAAATTTTGAATAGAAATCCTATTATAAAAATCCTACTACACAAAATACTCTTAAATCATTAGTGAACAAAACTGTCTAAAAAATTGTCTTAAAAACTTCAATCAGCATGACCGTTTAGTACAAATCCAGAGTGTCCACATGAAACAAAGAACATCTAACTACTTCCCTTTAACCCTTAATAACCTAGAGTTTCAATTTTGATACCAATCTTTTAAACCGAATGTTCACATTACTATTAGTTTTTTTTATAGATTGGCTGTACGTATTTTACTGTTGTATAATATTCTTTCCAACGAAATTAAAAAAAGCTATTTTTCCCTTCATCTAGACCCTCAAGAAAACACAGTAATATTAAAAATAAATCACTTTCGTAAATCAGGCTACTAAGGGTTAAGAAATAACGACTTCTTTTCTTTAAATTTATAAATTGTTTTGCAGATTAAACAGAGCTGCTTAAACTCTTAGATTTGATCACTTCCTTTTCTAAAAATTGGGTCGTATAGATAAATAACTTATATAAATATAGAATTTTCGTGCGTGCTGAGTATGTGGAAGCATAGTTATTTATTTATGATTAATATTTCTTAAAACTTATTGTATTTAAATTTTTTTAATCAATATAATTGATTTATAGAATTTCAAATAAAAAATTTAAATAAAGAAATAATACAATAAATTGTTAATTAATTAATTGATTAAAGAATTAACAATTTCTTCATACAAAAAATTCCTTCAAACCAAACGATGATGCTTTTTATATTTTCTAGTTTCCTTTTATATATTCCGGTTAAGTTAATCACAAATTTTAAACTGATATACTGTTCGAGTAAATGTAAAGTGAGGAATATTTTGAATGTTTGATATTTTGTGTTTGAATGTTGTATGTTTATTTGGAATTGTATTTCTCCTACCAAAATGGATGATTAATATTTTAATTCATATTATCTGAAAATATGGTATGTTTAAAATTATTTCTAATTTAAAATAATTGAAAAATTTTAAATAAATTTATTGATTTTATTTACAATTTTTAAATAAATTAAATTAATATTTAATTAATATATACACTGTGCTAACGACTCGGAACTTGAAAACTATGGAAGACTACAACTAAAGATTAAGATTGAAAGAATACAGAAAACAGTGGACTTTTGTGGTTAAAGATTTGGAACCCGAAATGATTGCAGGAATGGATTTTCTAAATAAATTCAGCATAAAACTAAAGAAAGAAACAAGATACAACGAAGGAGTGCTGGTAATACGCGATACTTTAACTGATGGAGACAGACTTAAAAGAATAAGATAAATATACGCAGATAAGATAGATGAACTATTAATGGAATTACTAATAGAACATAAAACGATATATATGGCGGACAAATGAGATATCGAGAAGACCACACTAACTAAACATAAAATTGAGACGCTAGGAGAACCAATACTGGTAAAACCGTACCGACAGCCAAAATACTTCGATGAAAAACTGGATGATATTATCATGAATTATTAGGAAAGTGATATAATTGAAAATTGAAGTTTTCCGTGAAATTTTCTGCTAGTATGCGTTTGGAAAAAAGACAAACAGGCTATTCGAGTATGTGTTGATTTCCGAAAGACTGAAAGATAGGCTGAGAGACGTGAAATCTGTTGCTGTTGTTTGTGACCAGACGGCGGATACTGAAGATCGTTACGTATTTAACGTGCTTGCTATCATTTGTCTAAAAGAAAATGACCATGCCATACATGAACGAGAAGTACAAACTGTGCGCCTTTTTTCTCGATTGGATCATTCTGACATCAAAAAACTTTTAGACGGTCAGGGAAGCTGCATTTAATTGATAACTTCATATTTTTTGTTAATCTTTGTCGCTGTCCTGTTTTCTTGAGACATTTTTTCTCATTATATCGACAAAGATTGATTGACGAATTTCTTTAAATCGATTTTCTGAATAACTCAGCCCTTCCTTTTTCCACTTCCTTGCCAAATGTCCTTCAAAATACTTCTCACTTCTGTCTAGAATTTAAGAACATATCTGTGTTTTTATGAATAAGGACAATTAAACTGGGCAAGTCGTTTAATAATATAAAAAAATTTTACTGTTTAAAAAATGTAAAATGCGTCCTTAAAGTAGTTGAGAAGTTGATCGATGTCTGGACATGAATCGAGATCTATCAGCTCTTCGTAGACGCGAACTTTGTCTTCCTTGGGAACATAGGCCTAAGTGACTAGCATTCGGATGTGAATCGCATAGTCTAGTTCGTTGTTGTACCTTTCAGCATAACCATACTCTTGAACTTTACACCAGATGAATTGTCCGAAATGAAAGTGGCAGCCATGAATTCAGTGCATTCATTGCAGCCTGTTCAAAATCTGTGATGACAGTTTGGAGTTTCAATCTTTGTTCGATCTCTCTTAACATTAAGTCCATCACGAGTTCCATGAATGGTGTACAATTGAGTATATCCAGCTATACTGACCTTGCAAGTTCCGACGGCGAATCATACTATGCATCCGCTAAGGAATTGGAGATCTTCATCGGCTGCAAAGAGTAGAAAGTTGATGTCATGTCGTAGGAAAGGAAGATCGTTCAACATAATTTGAAGCTCAGTAGAAAGATTATCGTCGACTTGAGGTGGAAGCTGACGATATCACCTGATGTTGCGTTTTGTACTTTCCATTTTCGGTACCGATGCTTGACCAGCTAGATTCGAATTTCCCAACGCTGACTGGATAATCACTCTTACTGGTTCTTCAGTTTCGTTTGAACGTCGTCTGATGGTTGATTGCACTTGAGTCTTTTCAAGTTGACCAGTAGATGCTTCGTGAGAATGTTGAGATGGTAGTTTTAACATCTCTCCATTGGCAGTATGGCGTCCGCCGTTGCAGGATCGATCACAGCATCTCCATATCTCCTTCGGTTTAGTTTTCCTCTTCATATGATAAAGATAACACTGTGTAACAAAATTTTTATTTTGTCTGCCCGGCTTAAGTTTTCAATGTTTATAGGGTCACTTTTATGCGCTGATCACGATTTTGATCTCCGTTTTTCACCTGTGTCCCGGCATTTTTCAGAAAATCAAAAATGATAAACT
>MQRK01219241.1:15637-27931 GCA_001938485.1 Girardia tigrina
TAATATTTTTAAAGTTCTTTAAATATCTTATGCTGTAATTTAAAATGCAAATTATGCTCAAATAACTATTCATCGCGAACATCTAAAATACCAATTTTCCATCTGGGTGGGAGAAAGACATTTCCAAATACTAAACTCAACATAAAAAGTTCAACATACCAATTTCAACATACCAAATTTTTAAATATTCCTCACAATTACTATTATTGTAAAATATAGGAAGTTTTTGATTGGGAATAACAAATGAAATTACAAATTTTAATATCCTGAGAATTCACCTGATATGAACCTTTTTGAAAACATGTGGGGCATCACGAAAAATCAAATTCGAGAAATAAGCGGCATTGCAAAATATAAGTATTTTAAATAAATTTATATCAAACGTCTTTATGTCACTATTAAGACAATATTTGTTATATTCTTTACTTTAGATATGGCTTTCATATTTCCAGCAAACATTTTAATAAATGAAAAACAGACAAGACTTAAAATTAATTGCTTACTCGAAAAAGTCATAAAACGGTAAAATTTCCAAATGATTTAAGTGTCCATAATAATTTGGCAGCCCTCTGTATATTTAATTTTAAAATTAAAAATTTTCTTTAAAATTTGTAAAAGAAAATTCAGTTAAATAAATTTTTACAAATTATTTTATGTATATAATATTTTTATTTTATGAGTTTGTTAATCTAAATTCTATAATTCCTCCCGAATTTTTTAAAACTTAAATTAAAAAAATATAGAATAGAAGCATAAAAGTTCATTTAATTTTTTGTTTTAACAGACCTTAATATGGTACAAAAGTTTCCTTTTTAAAATTCTACATTTAAAAAATCTGTCACAAAAGTATTTGTAAAAAAGTCATCAGATTATATTTTTAAAAATAATTTAGTTCATTTATGAACTAATTAAAAAGAAAATAAATAATTAAATTTTTCAAAATTATTATTCATTATTAGTACATTTTTACTAAAATTTATTTCATTAAAATACATCACGAATTAATGGCAAATAATGGAATATTTGTCTTTTTCTGAAAAGAAATGTAAAAAAATAATTGAATGGCACGAAAATTATAAAAAAAACGAATAATCAATTTTTAAAATTAATAATTAAAATTTTTTAAATTTGCTTTTTCTTTTATTAATTAAAAAACATTTTTAATTATATATTGTAATCATTAATATTTTGTCTTTATTTTCTAATTTTTTTGATAGTTTTGCTCGCAGTTGTATTAAATAATATAAAATAATTATAATTCTATAATAGTAAATAAATTTGAAAAAAATGGCAAATCGTTGAAATTAAAATTAAAAAGCCAATTAAAATGCTTGAAATTGTTTATTAATTTCAACGAATTAGCCGTCATGTTCAGAACAACTGATTTTTTAAAAATAAAATGTTCTTATATACTACCGGTTATGATTGTGCAATCAATACGTCATCAATAAATTACTTAAAAACTCTCAATAAAGTTGTCGAGAGTGCATTTTAAAAGTTAATTTTAGGATCCAAAGATCTAATATATAACGCTTCATAATTCACTCTCTCGCAATAATTTTTAAATTGAGTGCACAAAATGTTTGAGTTATAGATGTTTACTATGTCCAGCAATATTACTTCCACTTTCCTTACGACTGTGTTCATGAATTCTCTTATAGAGATGCCGCTAAGTCTCTCCAATGTATGGGACATTACACCCATTTCATGAGTATTGGTAAATGAGATACGAACAAAATCTTAACGGTGTTGAAGATTTATTACTAAACATACCTTCAATATTTTTGGGTACGGGAAAATATTTTAAAATTTATTGTATTATCTACTGCTTTTAAAACAGAATTTTAAATGTTTTGAAACCTTCTGAATAAGATAGAGTTAAATATATATCTAAGATAACAATTTGAAAAAAACGTTTTTTGGAGATTTCTTTCTTATTCTTTATCGTAATAATACTTTCTTTTGATCTATGTTTTAATTTTAATTGCAAAATATATTTTAATTATTGTAAAAAAATAATTAACTTATTTAAAATTGTAAAATTATTTGAAATTAAAAATAAATTTAAACATTAAATATTTTTAGATAATAAGAATTCAAATATTAATCATCCATCTGAGTAGGAGAGACACAATTCCAAATCAACATACAACATTCAAACACAAAACATCAAACATTCAAAATATTCCTCACAATAGTAAAAAAATATGAAAAGGTAGTGTGAGGAATATTTTAAATTTGGTATGTTGAAATTGGTATATTGAATTTTGTATGTTGAGTATTTGGAAAGTTGAGTATGTTGTTGTATTTGGAAATATGTTTCTCCCACCCAGATGGAAAATTGATATTTTGGATGTTCACGATAAATAATTATTCGAGTATAATTTGCATTTTAAAGTACAGCATAAGATATTTAAAAGTTAAAAAATATTAAATCGCTTCAAAATTTCATATTAAAAATTTAAATAAAGTAAATAGTTTTAACTAAGTTTTAAATTAAATAAATATTCTTTCTTTACATAAAATCATTTTTTAAATAAAATTAATATGTAGAAAAAATTATTACTAAAATTACAAAATTGGAAATATAAAAATAAAATCTGAAAATAATGAAAAATTTGTTCGAATAGTTGTTCATTAAAAAACATTAACTAAAAGTTATCAATTTAGAACGATGTCGAATTAAGAAAGCTTTGCTGAGAGTTGTCCAAAAGATAATTCTAATTGTATTGAAAATAAAAGTTCGGAAAGCCATGATCTTGGTGTTCTTAATAGTTAGTTAATTTTCATTTCACTGATCGAAATTTAAATAATTTAAAACTTAAAATTTAATTAAAAAATATTAAAGTTAAATTTTGTTTTAAATTATTCAAATTAAAAATTTTAAATAATTCTGCAACTATTTAAAATAACTTGTAACAATTTAAAATTAATTTTCAGTTAATTTAAATATAGAAAATAATTTGTAACGTTTTAATATTAATTTTTAGATGAAATAAATATTATCAGTATTTTTTGTAAATAAATTATATTCAATATTTAAACCTTTAAAATTTTGTAAGTATAATTTTTTTCTAAATTTTTTAAGGTTAAATAATCGTGAAATTAAAGAAAAGAAGCCGAAAATTTATTTCAATTTTTTTAATAAAATATTATTATTTTGCTAAATGATTTCAACTTTGATATAAATAACAGGAACACATAATCTTTTGTTGGAATATACCTCCAAATGACAACAAAAATATTTTTTTATTATTTATACTTAAATATATTTATTTTGTCCAATTGATAATTTTAGTAATTTTATTCATAATTAAATTTAGAGGAAATAATTACTTAATTTTTAAGTAATAAAATATTATAATATAATTTTATTCAAAAATTAAAAACCTGTAATAAAATATATTAATTTTTTTCTAATTAATCATGTTATTAAATCTAAAGCGGTTAACCTTTCGTTTATTCTACAGTTCCATTAATCAAAAAATTAAAATTGTCTCCTTTGATTTTTGGGCTTCCTAGAAACATATTTTTATAAAGTAATCCTTTTGTATCAGATTTTCATTAAAATAAATTATTTTATTTTTTAAAGTTATAATATTTCTTGAAATTAGATTGTCTTGAATTTCCTTTTCCATTAATAATGTACCCATTTAATGAAAAATAATTTTTAAAAAAGAATAAAATAATTCCATTATCATAATTAATGACTGTTTTGAAAATTTAAATTGAATTAATTTTAGCTTTTCCACTAAACTTTAAAATTTGACTCTTCGAATTGATTTTGAAAATTCATTATAATAAATTATTATTATTTTCGAATTAGCAAAATATAATAACTAAAAGAAAGTTTCAAAGTTGTTTCAATAACATAAAAAGTTCAAAGATTCATTGAAAATAAATTGAAAACGATTTTTGGATTGCTAGGTAATAATGATTTGGAAATTTCATTGACATAGGTGTAAAAAATTTAAAATATCAAACAAAAAACAACATTTAAATTAACATTTAATTATTAAAAAACCTTTAACTACATTATTCTTCAAAAATATCAAATTAGCATTCATATGCATATGTAAAAGTATAATATAAATATCATTATATTGCTAAGGTATATTATTTCATAACAAGAACTGAGGTTTCCTTTGACTTACAATGTTTACAAAATTATCTTAAAGTTAATAGCATTTTCAGTTCATTACTTCAATTGTGAATTACAGTTAAACCAAAAAAGTCATTCTGCAATGTACATCTTATATTCTTTCTATCCCTTGAATCCACTTTTGTCCAAATTGTTCAACACCAGGTGATTTCAAGGCAAAAAATTTGACGATTGCGATTTTTACATCCTCTTTATATGTAAACTGATTAGACAGAACTTCAATGTCTGATATCTGCAGTACTTTCTGCTGCATCTTTCGTGAAGCATGTTGAAAAAGTACTTTCCCCTATTCCTAGTATGGATTAATTGATACTCAGAGCATCATGAACGCACTTCAGCTGTTTGGGACTTAGGGCCTAACAATTCGGAATGAGTTCCAGTGCACAGGGTCTTCAAAATTTCACCACACACACAATATGATATTCTTTTCAAAGCGCACAGTTGAGACGACATATTGGGTTGGCTGACCCAATTGAATCCACTGCTTTCTGCACACAAATTTACGGAATAAGGCCATTTCAACTCAAAATTACAATTTGTGCAAAACATATCTTAAGAGTTAATTAGGAGGTTGTCTAATTAATTTATTAAACATTGAGCTCTGTTTTTACTCAAATTAAGGGAAACTTGCAAAGCATTTCTGCACACAGAAATAAAATCATGCAGAAAACAAGCAATTGTACTTTTGAAAGAATTAAGTCATTTGAAAGTCTGTAGATGCTGAATCTTGACTATTGTTCCACCCTAATCATAATTCCATTTGCCTCTCGATTATTTCTGTGTCCACCTCGTCCTCAGACACGCTGTCGCTATCTTAAAAATAACCTGCTAAAATTGTCTCCAAATCTGGGCGCTTTCACTGCGCTCACTCGCTACCAGAGTCTCAACTCCCCTAGCACGAGCTCCATAAACGCCCCTTTGTCCACGCTCTCGGCCACCAGCACAAAAGGGCCTCGAGATCCTCTCTGAGAACAGAATATAAGAGTCCAGGAACTCGAATCTTGCGTCCTTGTCTGCTCTTACAAAACACTGCAAGATGCATGCACAACCCATCAGCGGAGCGTCATGACGTCCCCGACCGCTGTCCATCCCGATCTTCCAAATCACCTTCGAGATCAAACCGCCAAACCACCGGTCGAAATCACTACTTCCCGGCGATCCCCTTGGGCGCTCCCTATTGGAAATTGATCAAATTGGTGTCCTTTTTTATCTTCCCCATCCGTACATACAATAAGTAACAAATACTTTACAAAGCCAAAATCTTAATAATTAATAATATTAGCGCTTATTTGTCGGGAAATTTTGCGCTATTTTGTCATCGCTATTTTGTCGAGGAACCCATCATCTATATATCTCTTGTACAACACATGCTTTTCACCAGGGTATATTTTCCTTTTATACTCAAGCGACTTCATAAAAATTGATGCCATAGTATGCGCTAATGGGAATCCATTGCGACACAGTCTTCCTGAATGTAAAAAGAAAAGGCACATTTTTAGCACAACATTTAAGAAGTTCTTTCAGTGCCTGCTTGTTCATTATTTTATTCACAGAGCTAGAGTTTTCATCCCACATCTTTTCACACAAATCAATGGTTTCATCGATAGGTACGTTCGTGAATTTTAAAAAGAAATAATTTAATTAAAAATAATGAAATTAAATAGTCGCTAATAAAACAATTTAAATTTTGTTTTTTATCGTTATATTATCAAAGTTCTTTTATATTTTGAGTGTTTTTGAATTAAAAAAGAATTTCAAAATTACAATTTTAACGAATTTGTTAGCGAATTTTCTGAGGAATTATTTGTTGAATTTGGTAAAAACAAATTTTCGAGTATTGAAATTTTAATGATTTAAAAAATTATTTTTTTATTTTTAACGAAGTAAATTTGTGCCTGAATTTTAACGAAATCAATTAAAACTACGATTTTTTAGTGTCTGATCTACGTTTCTGAATTAAGAAAAATTTTGTCAAAGAGAATTTAGTTTTTATTTGTTTGAGAAGTGGTTGCAACCTCAATATCTGAATTCATTTTTTTAACACCAAAATTTATTAATATAACAACAATTCACATATTTAATAAATTTAATTATCTCGTCACAAATTAATCTATTAAATTCTTTTCGATTCAATTTTTAAAATCTTGCAAATTTATTAAATACATTTCAAATTAAAACTAAAAATTTATTTAAAATTGTTTCATAACTTATATCAAAATATATAAATTGTTATGACTGTAAAAATATTTTTATTTATAAATGAATTATGATATTGACGTCCCGAATACTTCTCACAGTAATAAAATTGATGTATTTAAAAAGTTAGTATTTTCGAAATTTCGTAATCTGTATGAAACATTTTTTTAGAATATTTTAAATTATCCGAATCCTCTGGGATGTCTTAGATACAAAATTCTGACTACGGGAACTTAATATATAAACTGCTACTATTCCTCTTACAGACATTGTTTTTGAAAAAAATAGTTTAGCTCATCCTAAGATCTCTTGAAGGAAGACACAAGCAATATTTATAATGAGATTGTTTTTTTCTTCTACTGGAACTGAAGATATAAAGATTTGGCAAATGTCGAAATTTTGTGTATTACACTGAATCTGTTGAATTGCTTTTTGTAACTCTGGTGTCCGTGCTTTTGACTGCAAATTGGAAATGCTGATGAGCCAAATGTTTTACAAAATATTTTTTTAAATTAGATATTCTTTCAAATATAATTATGATTTTACCATTTGATGTAAATGGAAACGTAACGCAATATATGCCCAAATGAAGCTTGAATTCATTGATAAACTTAAAATTATTTAATTACATTTATATTCGCTTATAAAATAATTTGCATAAACTTTGTCATTATTTCCGTTTATAATTCAACATAATTTTAGATTTCTATTTGTGAGTTAGTTAAAATTTTCGATTTGTCGAATAATTCTTAATTTAAAATTTTGAAAAAAAGTAAATAATTATATAAAACAAAAAAATCTAAAAAATCCAAAAGTTGAAATATTCATTAGAAAATTTTAAAATAAGAACTTTAAATGAAATAATAAAATAAATAAGTTAATATCAAGCTACTACAAAAGTATTTTTAAGAAATTAAATAGTTTTTTTACAAATTAATTTTAAAATTAGACGTTTATTTAAATGGAAAAAATAATTTTATTGTGTTTAGAATATTTTTGAAAAATGTATACTTAAAAGTTTGATTAAATAAAAATTTAAAAAAATAGTATAGGATAAAATAAAATATCTTTTTAAATTTTACAAATTCATTGGATTTTATTTAAATGGAAAAAATGAATTTTATTTGTAATATAATTTTATAAAAGCATTTTAAAAATAAAAGAAGTTTGAATTAATATAAAGTTCAAAAATATGTTATAGAAAATAATAAATTATTTTTAAGTTTAATATTTTTTTACAAATTAATTAGATTTTCTTAGAAATGGAAGAAATTAATTTTATGTGAAATATATTTTATTTTAAAAGTAATAAAAGTTTTGATTAAATAAAATTTTAAAAAGTTTAATTGATAAAATTTGAAGTAGGATAAAAAATAAACTAATTTTAGACGGGGCCGAATGAAAATTTTTATTAAGCAAATTTGTTTGAAAAGTTCGAGTTGTGATATAAAGAAAATTTTGGTATTGAATTATAAGCTTTGAATCTACTGATAATGAAAGTGACATATACGCTACTTACAATTTATTATTCCCATTTTGTGTATTTTAAGTAATATTCAAGAAAGATAATAAATTTAGATCATATTTCCACGATATTTAGATTCACAAAAACTATTCGGAGTTATATGCAACCCCGTATCAGTTTTCTTTCTATAAATCCCAGTCTCATAAGAACCATTCTTTCTCTCAATTAGCAAATCCAGAATTGATAATTTATTGTCATTCTCAGTTTCCATAGAAAGAAAACTGATACGGGGTTGTATACAAAGGCCTTATTTTTCGTTCATGGGCTCTTTCATATACATATATGAGATGTGATGAAAGTCTTAATAATTTAACAAAATTATTATATGATAATGGATTTTCTAAATAAGCTAACGAAAGAAATTACTGATAAATTAATTGAAAAAAGTAATAGTAAAAAACTTACAGATGTTCAAGATCAAAATCGATCTAGTAACACTAATAAAAGTAGTTGAGATCTTGGATATATTTTAACCGTACCTTATTCAGAAGGTTTTAAAACATTTTATTTTAAAAGCAGTAGATAATACAATAAATTTAAAAATAATCTCACGTACCCAAAAAATCGAAGGTATATTTAGTAATAAATCTTCAACACCGTTATGATTGTTTTCGGATCTCATTTACTTGTAATGAGTGTAATGCCACATACATTGGAGAGACTTCGTGTCATCTCTGTAAGAGAATCGAGGAACACAGTCGTAAGGAAGGTGGAAGTAATATTGCTGGACATAGTAAACATTGAAAAGGGGAGATAAACACCCATAACTTTGAAATTCTGTGCACTCAATTTGCATTTGTGCATTGATTTTTCCATATTTGTATACGTAATCAAAAACTATATCAATCAAAGAAAGATGACCTCTGAAAATTGTTGTGAAGAATTTGTTTGTGTTGTAAATAAATGTTTGCATTCAAATTATGATGTTGTTAATAGGGATAATGTTTTAAAATAAAAAGGCTAAAATTTTCTTTTGTAATGACATATTTATCATAGGTAAATAAACAATTATAAACATATAGAGATAATGTTGGTTATTAAAAATTCCAAAATATAATTTATCATTATATTTTGATTATGTATATTTTGATTTTAAAGAGTCTCAAATAATTTTTCTGCAGAAAAAAATAAAAATCAAATGATTAAATTTTAATGATTTTTGAATCATTTGTCGAAAATACGTTTATTTAATTTTATTATTTTATTATTTAGTCATATTTTTTGTTGTGAGATAAATTTAAAAATGACATTTATAATTTATTTTTACAATTTCTAAAAAAAGAGCATATTTTTTTCAATGAGCATTGATAATATTAAAAAATGAGTGGCAATCGCATTACTCAAGTAGAAATCTTTCAGTCTTATTTATATTTCTTATAAACAGGTTAGTTATTGGGTTGTTGCATAAGTTCCCGCCGTATTTCAAACATTTATTTTCAAAGAAATCAAAGAATTTTAACAACCAAAATAATGACTCAGTTAATTATATATTTAATGAAATCATAAAATTTTTAATAGCAAAAATAATAACACTTCAATCAATTATGTATTCTCCTTCATTGTTCACTACTTCTTCCCATCTTTCCACCAGTTTTTTGATTCCATTTTGCCAGATATCCTTAGGTCGAGTATCGAAGAAGTTGTTGAGCCAATTCTCAAGATGATCCTGATTTTCGAAGCTAAGATCCCTCATTTCATTTGAAAGGTAGCCGAAGAGATGGTAATCCGTCGGGGCGAGGTCTAAGAAATAGGGAGGATGTTGAAGGACCTCCCAACCGAGCTCTTGGAGTGCCATCTTGCTAGTTTTTGCGGTGTGTGGTCGAGCATTATCATGGAGGAAAATCACGTTGCCTTGTTGATCCGGTCATTTTTATTGAATTACCTCATTGACTCGATGCAATTGGGCTTTATAGAGATTCTATAGATCCCACCATACGTAAATCATTGTCTTCATCGGGTGCAGGTCTTTCTTGATCCTGGGCTTCGGCTTCTCTCCAGGACTCACCCACTCTTTTCTTTGCTTCATATTCACATAGAGACACAATTTTCCGTCTCCAGTGACGATTCAGGATAAGAAACGTTGCCTGTGGTCATGGGTTCCTTGGTGTCGAGCGAGATTTTGAGCGGCAATGGAAAGCCGCTTATTCTTCTATTTTTGGATGAGTTCATGCGGGACCCAAACTCCAAGCTTTTGAGTGAAACCCATCGACTAAAGATGGCGTGAAATTGTCGCAAAATCACAATTATACTTTTCGGCCAATTCTCTGCATGTCTGGCGGCCATCTTCCTTCAAATGATCCCCGAGTTGGTCCTCGTCCATCTCGACTGGTCTTCCGGAACGAAGAGCGTCGTTGATGTCGAAATTATCTTGTTTGAACCTGGTAAACCAATCCTGAGAAGTTTTCTCAGCTATAGCGTCCTCTCCATACACGACACAAATATCTCTGGTAGCTTTACTCGCTTTTTGACCTCGATTAAAGACAAAAAGAAGGTGTCGAAAATGCGATTTTTGTCGATTTGACAATCCATTTGACGGTTCTAAAAAAAGACAAAAAAATAATATAGACAAAAACCATTACTTTATGTAGAGTATAGCACGGGCTTTCTAATGGTAACACTTTGCCAAACATTAAAAAGTCTTTGTAGAAAAAATAGTTTCATGTAACTGCGGGAACTTATGCAACAACCCAATATATTTTTAATTAAAGGAAATACCTCAGTCAGGGTTAGAGATATAATTTATTTTCGTAAATTTTCGGCTTAAATTAATTTAAAAAATATTAATGATATGAAAGAAAAATTTATCACATTGTGTAATGTATAAATAAATTATAAAACTATATTTTTAACAAAAATATATCATAATTAGAATGACAGTTTAACATTATTGATATATAAAATAAATTATTTTTTAAAATATGATCATAAAATTTGTTTCTATGTTTTCTTAAATCATTATCAATTGACTCTCCATATTACCCAGACTTTTGTTATCCATTGCAAAAGTAAGGTAACCGAAGAACTGAAATTTAGTGATCGGTGAGCGTAAGTAATATTATATGAACCTAAAATTAATAAAATTAAATAATATAATATTTATAATAAACTACAAACGAAAAGAATTTTTGTATGAATTTTGAATTGTTTCTTTGGTTGAATAAGTTGACAATAATTATGCGATGGTTGTTGTTAGGTTAGCTTTTGAAATGAGATGAATGGAAAGGGAGATAAAGCGACACAAATTAGTCCAAAGGATTTCTTGTGTGAAATGTTTTCAAATAATACTAATTTGCTTTTTAATATATGTCCATTAAGAATATTAATTTTTTTAATCTTTAGTTAATATTATTTAAATTATATAATAGTATAATATTATCATATGATAATGCTATTATATAGTATTATTATACAATACATTGGGTCGGTCACTTCACCCATGTAGTCAAATATAAATTCAAAGAACCATACTAGAATCCAGGGTAGCAAAATATTTTTTCAAATAAAACTGCATAAATATTTTTTTATTTAAATATATCGATTTTCGTTATTTTTTTTAAAAAAATAATATTTTAAATCAATTATTGCATTCAAAATTTCAATCGGTGCATTTGAAAATTTAGAAAACACTGAAAGACCCATGTAGACCTTATGATCATTAAGGATTTTTTTAACTCTAAGTTTATTCTTAAGAATCACTTTTTATTCTTTAATGTATAAATTGTTATTAAAGATATATTTTACCCAAAATCATCATTTAAACCAGTGATTTCCAACCTAGGTGCCACGAGCTCGTGAGACGTACAAAATTATTAAATAATAAAATATGTATTACACAAAAGTATTATAATATATAATGTATAAAATAAATGAAAAAAATGAAAAAAATGAAAAAAATGAAATTGTACAAAAAATATCTATAAATATAGAAGAAATATTTAAATTACTTTTACTTTCAATTCATTGCTAAATAATAACACTCATTTAATCACTGATATGCGCATGTCCAGTGCATTGGGAAAGTAGAGGCATGGTGTATATCATGACAGCAACTGTAATTTATGCTTATGTCGACATCCATAATAAATGTTTAAAAAAACAATAATATAAATACTTATTGATTACATTTCAAACAAATTTTCATTTACAATTTTCAATTCGCTGATATCCAAACGTTTACAATTTCAATCAACTTTTATAACTAGGGCAACCGGGTGGCAAAAGTTGCAATTTCTGCAACTTTTTCGGTTGGCCTCTTAATAACTCTAATACATTTCAATACAATTTTTTATGTAATTACTTTTAAAAAATTTATAAAGTGAAAAAAGATTTATATATATATATATATATATATATATATATTGCAATAAAAATATGGTATGTGATTAATATTTTCTTTTGTAATAAAAACAAT
>MQRK01219241.1:51675-67694 GCA_001938485.1 Girardia tigrina
AATTATATGATGTTAAAAGTTTTTATCATTTCAGAGTATTAAATTCAGTGTTCAATCGAAAGGCGCCTTCCTCTCATTTTGATTATAATATAATTATTGGAATGTTGGATTGTTTGATGCGTTTTATGACAATATATTTATGACAATTTATTAAAAGTAAAAAACAAAAGGTTCAACAAATTCCAAAAATATTTTCAACTTTTTGAAATTGATTTTCATTAATGTGAAATTGGATTGTAAAAGGTAAAGTACTGGAAGGATTTAAACCCAATTTGATCCTTTTTTCTTCAATATACCATTCAAGGTAACTCGAATGGTACAAAATTATTGTTCAGTTATCCTGTTTGCCGTATCGTGATATGAGCTGGAAAAAATGGATTATTGTGTATTCTAGGAAAAGACTATGTTATTATAACACACTGGAAAGGGTGACCCCTATATCGTGTGTTCCCAAAAAGCTACCGCACCCAGTATTTATTCAATCAATTTTTATAGATAGATTTAAAAACTTTTTATCTATGTTCATTATTGTTTACTGGGATTTCGAATCTGAATATCCACTTTTGTTGAAACGTTTTGATCAACTTGACTTCATCTTGATTACTCACGGTCATCAAGCTTATGGATCTGTTGAATAATAATAATAATAATTCCATGTCAATAATTCCAAAGATATATTTCTTTCCCATTTATGCAGGTGTGGTCCACAGAAATCCATATCAATGTTATGTAATTTTTCTTTCGTTTTCCGAGTGTATGATTTTGATTTTTGTCATGTTGGACAGCCAAGTACGACTGATTTGACGTCTTTGTAAAAACTAACCATGTTATTTTCCTCCTTTATGAAGAAAAAGATTTGTGTACCAATATAGTACAAACATTTGTGAAAAAAGAATACAATCCTCCAATTAATATTTCTGGATTCAAATGTTATTATGTGAATACATTCTTTTGTCTATTTTAAATTTTGTCATGCCAACATTCTTTATTGTTCTCAATATATAACAATAAACATTACCCAAAATCTATCAAACATACAATATGTTGCGGTCAGGAACTTAGTAAATATATAAAGCCGGCAGTTAAGCAGTACACAGAATGAAAAAATTTTCTTTTGAAATAATACATTTATTCAACAATTATCACAGAGTCACAATACGGTCCGGATTCACAGGAGTATCGTCGGTGCCGCCCTTGGTCCACTCTCGATTCAGCAATAAATGAGTAAAACATAAAATTACACCAAGACAAACCTGTCGACCGAAAATCTATACCCGACCCTCTCCCGATAGAGTTTTGTGAGAAATCCATGATCGTGATCCGTTTAAAGTTGAGGTTCTCCTATAAAAAGTTATTCAATCTAGAAGATTCATAAAATTAATTAAAATAATAGAAGTTAATTAATGAACTTACAATTTGTTGATGATTTCATGAATAATTATGAATCATTGTGAATCATACTGTCAGTAGGTTTTCCATCACGGAATGCTGGCAGACTTCAATTGGTCCCAATGGATAAGCATTAGAGACATCAACGCAACCGGCCAGTAAGAATCCTAGAGAATAGTCTACAACGAATCAGGAGCTGCCAACAGGACACACCAGTCTAAAATAAGTAATAATTCTTTTATAAATTCAGCAGTCATTTTAGTTACTGACAAAAAGACAGTTATTGACAGAACAAATTTACTCAGAGCAAATTTGCGGAGACAACAGAGCATTTTACAAAACAAAACTAGAACAATAAAATAACATTTTGATCAACATCTACTATCTTCGACAGCAAAGAAACATTCAATTTGACGATTAAATTCCGACGGTCCGGCAATCTAACCGAAACCGAATTATCACACTAACGCACCAAGGTCAATCGCAACATTTTTCTAAACCAAGGAACTTATTTTATCATGTAAAGAATTGTTTTATTTATGTTTTGTAGTTTGTTTGGAATAATCAATTATCTAAATTTAATAATTAATATACATTATTGCTAATAATTGTGTTGAATTTTATCTTACTTTTAGTAATTAATTTTTGAGCACGAACTAGGTCACAATGCAATACCACAAGTAGCACACTATAGAGGATAGATTGCTATTGGTAGAAATTTAAAAATTATTGGTGTAAATATAAAATAATAATGTAAATATAAATGGCAATATTTTAGAATTGCGTCAGAAAAATCATCAGAACGGAGAAGAGCAATCTGAACAAGTATGAACACACGCACAGACAAGACACAGCCCTAGATAATAATTGATCCTAAAGTCGACTGACGATATAAAATCAGCCCTGAGTGGCGCTGAGCTAGTTAGGGGGCCCATAGCCTTTCTCAACTAAGTGGAACCCTATATCACTCCAAACCTGGCACTACTAATTGGATGTCAGGCGAAGGAGATGCGTTCGACCGCCTAATAAAATCAATATGCAAAATTAAATGCGAAATATATCGGGTTGTGATTGACCCTTAACAATCACTGGGGGCTCATGAGCTTGCAAAAGTGTTACAACTCCAAGGGGTGGTGACAAATACAAAATATTTTCAAACAAACAATAGTCAAGAATTATCCATCACAGGTGTAAAATTTTGCTTTATTTTAAAAATGTATTTCAATAAAAAATTAAATTCTAAATACCTTTTTATTATTCGTGTTATGAAAGGTAGAAGAAACATCGAGTTAAAAAAAATTTTTATTAAGAAGAATAATTAATATATTAGGAGTAAGTAGTTTTTACGACGGCTCTACTTATAACACGGCTAAGGAAACCTTCAATAGATGTCAAACCTCATAAAGTTCTACTTTTTTATTACAAAGTTTATGACATCAGAAGCTGAAAACATTGTTGAATTGGCTTTACTACATCTTTTAGTTACTAATATTACTATAATTTGAATTAAAACATGTATTTAAATGTCACTAAAAATTATTTTAATTTAAATAATAAAACTTTTTAATCAACTCAAAAGAAACTGACACTTTAATCAATCTTATCACTGCTTAAAGAAAATGTTTCAAACACTGAAATGATAACTTAAGTTTCCAAAAGTTGAATATAATTATATTTGAAACTAAATTTTGTATTTAATTTTCTGTTTTAAAGAATCAAGTCTGTTTTTCAAGCATCATTAATTATAATTATAATTATTTTCAGTTAACTAGTAAAGTCTAGACTGCGCTTAATTTTTTTTCAGGAAAATACTATTTTTTAAAATGGTTCTACTTATTTTTGTATAGGCTTATGAATGATTCTAGACCTCTTCATAGCAGGACAAAAAAAAATAAAAGAAATATTTTTTTACAATTACCTGTATTAAATTCGTTAATTTTTACAACTCCTGAACCAAACCTTATAACTTAATAATAATTATATTTTCAAAAAAAGTACTGATATTAAAATAAACTATTAAATCAAAAAAAATTTATATCCATTCTTTATGCAGACAGAATTCTACTTTGCAAACAATATTTAAATTAAAAAATATTTCCAAAAAAACACAATAAAAAATTAAAAGATTCTGTTGGCCAAGCAGAGTTTAGCCCGCATAAATAGCACGAATATAAAAAAATATTTTTTTTGATTTACTAGTTAGACTTTAAATCGGTGTACTAGACTTTTTTTATTTTTTTGCGTAATATAAACTACATATAATTTAAGATTTTTTGATCAAAATTACCCATTATCAATTATTGTCCTCTTAAATGTGAAAGGTTTGGAGAAAATTGTTTGACTATAAGGCCTTCGAAAATAGGTTTATAAACTCCATGGATATATAATAAATAATAATAATAATAAATAATACAATATTTATGTGAGAAAATTTGAATTAATAAATGGTGATTTCAACTGATTTTCAAACTGATTACAATTAAGTTTGACTGTGTTAATTTATTTCTTTACAAAATAAATTCAACTTTATAATTTTTCGGTGGATTCAACATTATTTCTTTCTAAGATTTCAATGATCAATAGACTCACTAACCACCATTTGGAGCAGCGGTGACTCCAGTAGAGCCGAAGAGGCAGGACGGAACTTCAACGCCTTTTGACGCGTTAAGCGTTGACCATCGGGCTCGACCGGTTTGTTGCGCCATTTCAACTGCTACGTTTTATATTATTATTTTAATTTTATTAATTTGTAGTAGTGTGAGTGTTCCCATATGAGACTCATTTGACCCAACATATTGTTTGTATATGTCTCTAAGTGTCCCTAACTCACACTTATTAGAGATCCATATCGTACCCAATCAATACCATCTGGCCCTTTGATCTCGCCAGTGAAATTGATAAAGTACATATTGGGTTCTTAATTAATTATCATTTCTCTACTATTTAATTTTAAAGTTGAATTTAATATGTTTACTGAAAAGAATATGAACAAAACTTCGCATATTAAAGATTTATTAAAAAATAAAAATGAATAAATCAATTAAACAATCAATCAATCCACTACTCATCATCAATTTTCTTAATCGGATAAAACGACGAATTTGTCTCCCTCTCCAGTCGTAATAGATCGAAAGCAAAGACGAGCTCGTTGCTCCTTTAAAATTTATTCCTTTGGCTTAACCTCGAACAACTTTTGCATTTCATTGAAAACCCCACCAGGAACTGTAGCCGTAGTGTGTGTGTGTGTTGATATTATAGCTAAGAGCTTCTTCTAATACACAGTCATCTTGTTGGACGATTTTCTGCTTCTTTTGGTAAGAATCTGAAGAGCCTTGACCCCAAATCTTTTCGAACTCCTTTTCAGCTTGTCGACATAATTGCGCTATTCGCTTTCTTTGCTCGCGCCTTTTCAGTGTTCGGTTCATTTTGCCGGTCATTGATGTAATCATATCTTCCTTAGTGATAGATGCAGGAAGCGTTGAAAATGACGGGAGGTTTCCTTTTCCTGCATCAATGGGTTCCTTTGCTGCAATTCTAGAAGCAGTCTCCAAGATCATTGCAGGATCTTATTGCGAGATTTTCTTTATGATGTTTTTGTGGTATTCTGACATATTTTGTTGAATCCTCAACTCGGTAATTTCAACCTGTAAGGCCTTTATTTTTGTTGCGCTAGCATATACTTGTCAACCATCGGTTTATGTACTGATAAAGGAACTGAAATTCTTCTATAATCCTCAAGTTCAGTCGTTTTTTCAGACAACTCCTTAGTAACTTTATCAATTTCTTCCCTCCTTTTCCGAAGCTCACAAAGCAACCATCTGTGTTGATCTTCTTTTTCTTAAATTGATTTATTCATTATCTAAATGAGGATGAGAAGTGGATTAACTGATGTAAATAAAAGAAAAAAGAAATAAATAGTTGACGGAGATAAGTAAAGACAAGTCCTCAGGTTAAAAAATATCAATAATCTTTTAACAACCAGACCGTCAATAGGCTCGGCAGGCACTAAAAGCACCTACCGTTACCCATAGACGGATCGGCAACTATGAGGACATCTCCAAACCTCACTCAACAAAAAAAACTAAAAATCACCTAAGACAAATTCTTTTTTGTCTTTAAAGATATAATTGATAATACAAGTTCTGGTAGAATGTACACATTCAGACGAATTTATACCATTCTTCACAGAACCAGCAATCAAACAATTCACACATTCAAATTTCAATCATCCATCACTAAATCAACAGTCCTCAAATAAAAACAACCCGGAGGTGGCCAAAATTCCGATCAAACCCACGCCAACAAATCAGGCCTTCAAATTCTCACAAGAAAATATTCAAATCGACAGGATCCAAGGGTCAAAACAAATTAAAACTTTCTCTTTTTAAATTAATTAATTATAAATTATAATTATAATATTTTATGTTTGGTTTTTTTAGATTCTGGGAGTTTTTCCTTTGCACGCCTCAGTGCCGGTGCAATGAATATGCCCGAGGCTGAGGTGAAGGAAAAACTCACTGGTCTTAACACAATCAACCGATCAACTTTCTCACTTGAATACTTTCCGCACAATAAAGAGATGCTGACCACCATGGCACGGCCCTGGGGCAATCACCTCAATGATGTCAGAAGTGGTATCGAGCAACCAAATCGGGATAAAAATGTATAATGTTTTGTTTGAACGAAGATGTTACATTACTCACACATCTTACCACACGCATATTACATGACAACATTCACATGCGTACTCTAGTTAACAGCGATACAAGCACGTCCGCAATTGCAAAAACTCAGATTTTATCAGATCAACGCCCCTACATCATCCCGATATTTACTAAGGTGGAAATAACCACAGATATCTGAATTTCAATTAAAAGTCTCTACCGTGATCTCACCTTTGCCATCTTTAACCAAGTGAGATAGCCCGCAACATTATACTACGGCTTCAAACGTCTGTGATCCAGCATCTCTCTGGAAAAGTTTGGAATCAGTACAGACACCACGCTCGTCTGTCACATGTTACTTTTAGATGGGCGACCCTAAGTACACCACCAACCCATCGGAGGACACAGGACTACTGCAACTGCAGATGCAAATCGGGTCGCATGCGATACCAGTCGATCAATTGCGAGCTTAAACAAAGAACTGCCAGTGATCATGGCACACACCCAGCAATACGACCATCTGTGTCAGAAACTGTTGAGATCACACACATCATCGTTCGAAGACTCATTCGATCAGTACTTCCGAGTATAATCGATGGGTTACCTGAGACCCACACAATTTTTACAAAAGATTATTTCCGATCTGTACGGCATAAACCAGGTCCTCACAGCCAACGATGGGGATCAAAGGGCGTTGCGCAGATGTTTCTTGCAGGCACTCCAACCCGCACACCAGGCTATTATAGGTGTCTCCAACAACCTGTCACTGGTGTAACTTGTGAAGAAAGCGGACAGAATCTCGAACACGGTCAAACTTGACACAGGTCACTGCTGCCCAATCGTGCCAACAACGGTCGGCGTTTATTGAATAACGAACCAAGTCACTTCAAGGAGCCCACACACCACTGAATTAGTTTCAATAACTGAACAGATGGTCAAATTTCAAGCTCGCCTGACCGAAACCAGCTGCAACCACGGTTCCTGAATACGGTTCCTGGACAGCAAAATAAAAGTCATCCAAGATTTTCCCCGTCCAGAGACCGTCACGACTCTATGTAGTTTCTCAAGAATGGTGAATTATATCCGGCGTTTTATACCAAACCTGTCGGCATACTTGTTTCTCTTTTTGTACTTTCTGTCGGGCTAAAACGCTCAAAAATAGTCTGATTACAGGAAACTAACACTGCGTTCAAGCGGGTCAAGGAAGACATGCTCATGAAAACTAGTCAAGTTTCCAGGAGAGCAATATCCCGTTAATTCTGACGACCGATGCATCAGAAATTGCCATCCGTGCGGTGCTCATCCAGATTTTTGGAGGCCAACCAGAACTCATAGAGCTCTTTTCACATAAGCTTTTGCCAGCACAACTGAATATAAATTATAAAAGCATAAATTTAAAAAGTTAAACTTCGGTAATATCAATATATCTTCAAAATTCTTTTTTTTATTTTTTTCTCATTTTCTATATCCATACTAGCCCAAATTTAATCGTTTTCTTCAGGTTCATCAATTAATCTACAAATCTTCAGAGAAATATTTTCATATACATCATCAAACATGCAATCACAAATACATTCATGCAAACAATCAATCATATATTACATTGAGTTCCTATTGTAGCACACCAATCTTTGTGATCGTGCATCCTCATTTGCCTGATCATCTCTGCATTTCCTTTTACCTTCGGGATTGTTCTTTCTTTTGCAATCTTCTCTTCTCTGTGTTTCTTCAGAATAGTCCTCTTTTCTAGGGTCTTCTCTTCTGTACGATTCACCATCTAGTTCGTCCAGTTCTCCTATTACTCAGCCTTCGACCGCGAACTGTTAGGGCTGTAGTTGTCTGTTTGTCACATTTAATCATTACCCGGTCGATTAAGGTATATGTGAATCACAAGCCCTTAAAATGTTATCTTAAGATGAAAAATCCATCACAATAACAAGAACATCAAATGAGTTACCTGTCCAATTCAACATCAACACGCAACATATCAAGGAAGCCTACAATGTGGTCACAGACTGCCTCTCCAGAGCTTATACAATGAGCCTCGATTTCGAACTGTTAGTCACCACAGAGTTCTTGGAGTAGTATCCTCCGAACGTGATGGATCTCAAATACTTAAAAAATCCGCCCATAAAAAAGGAAAGGTACTCTATGACATGTCGCTCCCGGGGTTCTTCAGGCAGTGCTCGGCCAGGATCTGCAAACTCAAGCCTTCCGGGCAATTCTTGATTTTTTACACCGAGGCTCGAAGGCCACTTACCAGCTGATAATAAACAAAGTCATCTCGCATCTTATGCACAAAGAAATAACTATTTGGTGTCGCACCTGTTTCCAATGCAAGAAGAATAAGGTAGCAAGACACACCAAACCGCCAACATTGACGTTCTCCACCAGCAGTCGGTTCGATAGGGTGTATATATACATCATCAAACCACTTCCCGTATAACATGGCTACCAGTACATCCTTATCATTCTAGACAGAAACACCATCACTGAAAAATCCGTCAATCACTGGATTTCGCGATTCGGTATCCCGAAGAGTATCATCATGGACCAGGGATGACAAATCGAGCCAGAATTATTCAATGACCTCACCAAACGGTTGGGCATTCAGAAAATCAGGACCTCCGCATATCCCTGTTATATTTACAGCAGAAGCTAAATCTTTAGCTTTTAAGCCTAGAAGAATACCAATTGGTTTGGAGGAAGTGGTAAATTCTAAAGTGAAGGAGCTAGAACATGCTAGAATAATAAGGCAGATTAATTTGCCCTGAAATTTTCCACTCGTAATTGTAAAAAAGAAAAACGAAGATATAAGATTATTTGTGAATTATAGAGGTTTACATGCTAAAACAGATCGCCATTGGAGAGGCCAAATACTTCTCAACGCTAGATTTATCTAGTGGTTATTATGAAATCCCTATTATGTCTGATGATATGAAAAAAACGGCCTTTACAACAAAACATGGACAGTTCGAATTTACAAGAATGTATTTTGGTCTCTGCTCTGCTCCTGCCACCTTCCAGAAAATGATGAATATAATTCTGCAAAGAGAGAATTGGAGTAAGTGTCTAATATATTTAGACGATGTTCTGATTTTTGGAAGAACCATAAAAGAACATAATGAACGATTAAGCTTAGTACTCCGGAGAATTAAAGAAGCTGGCCTGAAACTGTCACCAAAAAAGTTTTGCATTTTGAAGACGAGAGTACACTATCTGGGTCTGCTATTGATGCTGATGGAGTAAGAACAGATCCAGATAAAATAACAGCAATTAAACAGTGGCATATACCAATGTGTGTTAAAGAGAAGCAGTCTTTTTTGGGCCTGTGCAATTATTATATGAGATTTATCAAGAATTATGCTATGTGTTTGGAGCCTTTAACACGAATGATTCAAAAAGGTGCTAAATTCGATTGGGATGATGATAAAATTAATGCTTTTAATAGACTTTAAGAAGCACTATCCTCTCCGTCAGTATTAGCCTTACCGATACGTGATGGATACTATGTTCTCGATACAGATGCATCCCAAAATTCTATAGGAGCGGTATTATCACAAATTTGGAATGGTTCAGAAGGAGTAGTGACCTTTGTGTCAAAAACATTGACTAAAAGCCAAAGAAAATATTGAATTACTAGAAAAGAGCTTTTTCAATTTATACTTTTGTATTAAAATTTAAGCATTATTTATTAGGACAAAAATTTACAGTTCGAACTGACCATAAAGCTTTAAAATGGTTTCTTAAATGGGATAGTTCGAACACTTCTTAATTTTGTGTATGGAAATCTGAATTGGAAGTTTACGATATGGTTATAGAATACCGGAAGGGAAAGGATCATGTTAATACCGATGCTCTTTCCAGGTTAGGCTACTGTGAACAATGTACACTGAAACACAATGAATCCATTAAGAAAAGAAATTCCAAAGTTTTTAACGATAAGGATTCAAATAAATCAAATATAGAAAAAAACGATATGCAAGCCTTTTATTAGTGATGACAATCAATTTAAAGACGTGATTATTAAATCGATTGTCAAAATATTGAAAAAAGAAATAGATATAAAGTCTACACAAAGATGTTCAAGAAAACAAAGGATTTAGAACTTTATTGTCTAAATTACCAGATTTACTCCTTAGAGGAAATGTACTTTATTTATTAGACAAAGATGCATACAGATTAATAGTTCCGGAATCTGACAGATCCAATATGATTCATAAAATGCATAAATGGTCATCGTTATGTACTAGGAATCATTGACTACTTCTCAAAATATTTGTCTTTAATTCCTATTAAGAAAATTGATTCGAGTACGATCATAAAGTCCATAGTGGATCAATGGATATCTAAATATGGAAAACTAGAAAAGATTCATTCAGATAATGCCTCGTATTTTACGTCAACGGAATTTCGACGATTTTGTTCAGGTAAAACAGTCATAACACAGTCACACTCTTCACCTTATTACCCACAATCAAATCGTTTAGTTGAAAGACTTTTTCGAACTGCAAAAGAGTTAATGGGATCGTGTATGATGACGAACAGGACAGGCGACTGGTCTGACATTTTAACAGTGGTTGGGTTTGGACTACGATGTTCAAATCAAAAGACAACAGGCCTTATTCCTCTTTAAATTGTTTATGGTAGAAAGTCAATAGTCTTAATCACAACCAACAAGGATTGTACAACAAGATCAATAAGTGATAATGTGATGTGACTTAAACGAGAACAAGAAAAACTAAACAAATTGATAATAGGCAAAAGGAAAACAGGTTGTGGTTACTCAGCTGATATATATAATCGAAACACATGGTATAAGCAATTAAGTATCGGAGTCAAAGTACTGGTTAAAGAAAACGGAGTGAGAAGATTGAGTAAACCAATATACAGTGGACCATATACAATACAAAAGATTTTTAAATAAGTATACGTATATTCTTCAAGATAAAACATCGCAGAAAGTAATGAGAAGAAATTATAATCAGTTTAAATAGTACAACGGGGAATTAAACGCACCAATAGATTATGAATCAAGTATGTCATTTATATCCAGGAAAGAATCAATTGTCAGAAAGACGAGATATCCGATTAGAAGCACCAGGAATCCAAGCACCAAAATATCGTTGATTTCCAAAGGGGGATTTTATATTATCATTTATGATAATTATTAAAAAATGAATAAAAAAATAGAAATTATTAAAAAATAGGAATTTATATGATGTTTAAATATTACTATTTAAACATTGTTTTTTGTTAATAAATATTTATAATCCATCTTATTAATCTTTTATTTAAAACTTAAGGCCGTAAACGAACGGCCTGATAGAACGGTTCAATCGCACCCTGAAGAACTCATTCCGAACTCTAGCACAAAAATAAGATTAGGTGAAGCAGTTACCACTCATCTTGCTAGGCTGTAGAAATATTCCCCACAACAGATATGGGACCTCGCCTACCGAAATGATCTTCGGCTCAAACACATTGCTAAACAACGAGCTATTTTTCAATGAGGCACCAAGAAACGATGAGATGTTAATGGCGGNNNGGTGCGTGAACACTTTCTGCAGTATTTTGTCCAAAATTTATTTAAATTTCTAGAAAAATGATACACAATGTCGATAAATACTTAAAGATTAAAAACATTAATTCTCAATGTTTTTATAAACAAAAGATTTTTCAAATTTTAAGATGTATATTTCATTTTCACACTTACCAAATGTGAATTTGTTAATTTCTTGCAATTTCTCATCCAAAAATCTTAATTTGAATATTTTTTAATATTACTTAGTACAACTAATTTTAATTTACTTTTAGTAACAGTTTCTTTTTCTACTAATGATTGTTCACATTCATCATTCAATTCAGATAATTCATCTGAAGTTTTGACAAAAAAAATAAATGGATGTTTAATTTCTTCTTTCCAATCATATTTATTTCTATCCAATTAGTTATTTCTGTAGAGGAAGGCATTTTAATGTTTCCACCTTTTGTCTTCATTTTTCGATTATTTATTGCTTGACTAATGTAATTATTATACTTATTGTTATAATAAACTTGCAGACTTCTATTCACCGCAACATCTAAAGGTTGCAACATACCATTCATGAAGAGTGGAATCAACCATAAAAAATATTATAAATTTCTTCATAAAATTTGCGTATTGCTTTACAAATTTCTCATGTACTGCATATAACTATCCTATAATATTAATGTTGGTTGACGTAAAAGACTTTATCGAGGGCTTTTTAAAATACATTTATTAAAAAATCTTTTTAATATCGATTCATTCCACATTCTAGTTTCATGTATATCAACTTTGAAACCTGAAGAAACATTGAGTTTAATTATAAATAGCTTTCTTCTATTTTTCCATTTTATTTTCTATATATGAGAAAAATTAAAATTTATTTTATTAAATTTATTTTTAATTTCTAAATTTATGAGAAAATTAAAACATTCATGTGAAAATAGTCAAATAATTTGCGCGCACGAATTAATCGGAGTAACTTTGTAGTGTTTAATGATCAACACAAGTCTTTTATTATTACAGAAAGTTATTCTTTCTAAATATTATTAGTTTATTTAAATTATTTATTTTATTTTTATTGATATTTTCACAAAATATTGTACAGAACACATGTAAAAGAAAAAAATTATTTCTTATTCTCCACCAGTCATGAGAAGGATTCCATCAAATAATAATAAAAAATCAAAAAGACTAATTTGTGATCCAAAATGTATCACTAACGAGTTCTTTTTGATATTATGACAAGAATGTAGAAATAATGATTTCCATTTTTACATAATTTCTTAATATTGTTATTAGAAATTTAAATAATACAAATATCCAAACTCATTAATATAAATAAATAAAAAAATTTTTCAGACAATTTTTTTGTATTTGATATTAATCCTTTAACTTCTCATGTAAAAGTTTTGTTACAAATTATGTAGTCTCTCCTAGCTAATCTCTACACGAGTTTTTGTATTATGCTTTCATTGATAATATGGAACCTAACAGTTATATTTATAAACCACGTGCTTTTTAGGAGAATAGGGTTAAACATTTAATAATAAGCACGTTATTTAAGAGTAAATTTGAAAAATAGAAGAGGAAATATTAGGGCTACCAATTGTCAAAGTCATTTTCTTCTAATTTATTAACAAATTTAATTGATTTTCAGTACAACACCCTTCCGATTAGTAGAATGTGGGTCTTTATATAATGTTGATGTTTTCTGTCTTTGGCTGATGCACCAATTTTATCTTTGATGTTGCTATCGATTTGAGAGCTGATTAAGGGAACATATGTCGACCTCAGTGATTCGGTATTATGTCCAAGCGAAATGAATCCTGTTCTCAATATCCCGGATCTGGCACTTAATCTGTCTCCCGCCCTTCATCATTAAACGAAAATTGAAATTTTTTTCGTTTATCGATACAGTACCTTTATTTATAAGTTTTGTATGAAAGATAAAGGATAATAGATGTGATTTCCCAGATTCAATTATTAGGTTGTCATAAAAGTTCCCGGTCAAGAATGAAAAATACAATTTTTTGTGCAAGAATTTATTTTAAATAAATAACAATTAATCTTCAAAGTAGAGTCATCGTTTTCGATTACTTTCTGCCAGCGGTCTGCAAGCTTTCGGATATGGTCATTCTGTACCATTCAGGCTGCTTTGAATTGAAGAACTCTTGTCATGCTTGTTCAACCTCATCGAATGCTTCGAATCGGTGGCCTTTCAAGAATTGTTGCATGGAACGGAAGAGACCACAGTCGGGCAGAGCGCAATCAGGGCTGTAAGCAGGATGCGGCTGGATTTCAACTGCCTCCAACTCTTGGAACGTGCCCGTGGTCTTCTTGGTGGTATGCGAATTGACATAGTCTTGCTGAAGCAGTGCACATTTTTGGTTGATTAAGGCAGGGTACTTCTCCTTGATCTTTTCGTAGACACGGTCCAACTGGTGACAATAGAGCTCTGCATTGATGGCCTGGTCGTTCTGAATCATATAACCAATATAACAATAGTAATACAAAGGCAATACGATAAAGAACAATTTTAATTTTCTGTTTGAAATATTTATTTGTTAATTTTAATTAAGAACTTTTATATATTGACATTTTTTATAAATGATTTTCCGAAAAACCCAATATATCTATGTGTATGAGGATTATTTTGAATGTTTGATGTTTTTTGTTTGAATGTTGTGTGTTGATTTGGAATTGTGTCTCTCTTGCCTAGATAGCTGATTAATATTTTAATTATTTTTATCTGATAATATGTAATGTTTAAATTTATTTCTAATATAAAATAATTGTAAATAAGTTAAGTAAATTTATTTACAATTTTTAAATAAATAAATGGAATTAATATACAGGGTGAGTCAGAAGTCACCGGGCAGTCATTATATTCGTGATCCAAGTGTACAAAAAGGAGTTTACATCGATCAGTAGGTTGATTTCTTGGTGTAAACTCACTAAGAAGATCATGTGAACACGTCTTACAAATAGTCCATTTAAGTCGATAATTTCATATTTATAGTCGATAATTTCATCATTTAACAAACCTTAAAAATGGCAGAGTCAAATAATTCCAAATTAATAACTGAGGAACGCGTATTTCTCATAAAAACGGATTTCTCTTATAAAACGGACAACAAAAGTGAAATATGTAGACTATTCCAAGAAAAATTTGGTAGGGCGGTTAAAAGAGACACAATAGCGAATCTAATTTACGGCTTTGGAATAACTGGTTCCTGCGAAGATCTTCCTAGATGTGGTAGACCTAAATCTGTTTGCAACTCTGAAAACAGACAAATTATTACATATAGTTTTACGAATAGTTCTCGAAAATCCACCAGACGAGCATCACAAGAGCTTAGCATTTCTCAAACTTCCATTGTCAGGCTCCAGCACGCTGCTCATTTAAAACCTTACCGTCCACATTTACTCCACTCCTTGAAGGAAGATGATTATGACCGTTGAGTTGAATTCTCTCAGATTTTTCAACAACTTTGCCATAAGGATGCTACATTTCCGGAGAAGATTATTTGGAGTGATGAGGCAACCTTCAAGCTTAACGCATAGGTCAATCGTCACAATTCTGTTTACTGGGCCCATGAAAATCCGCATGAAATCCTAAAAAAGAAGTCAACGCAGTTGGTGTCGCAGTTTGGATTGGAATCCCTGCTTCCGGTCTGGTAGGGCCGTTTTTCTTTGAAGGTTCTGTGACACGTGATAGTTACGTGTCAATGCTTAACAATAAATTTATACCCTGTGTGAGGAACTGGCCGCTTGGGGAGATGTGGTTTCAAAAAGATGGTGCACCTCCACATTACAGCATTGTAGCGTGAAACTGGCTCAACGACAACTTTCCAAACAGATGTTCCATAGAGTATCCACCTCGCTCTCCAGACCTTACTCCTCCTGATTTCTTTCTTTGGGGTGTGTTAAAGAATTCAGTGTATGCCAAAAAGCCGGAAACAATAGATCAACTTGTGGCAATGATAATGAACTCTTGCACAGAAATTAGTGATGATTTATGCCGAAGTGCTTGATATTCTGTCGTTCGAAGGACTGTAAAATGCATTGAAGAAGGCGACATACATTTTGAGCATTTACTCCGTTAGATTATGTACACAATTTTAATGTAATAATAAATTGAATTTTTAAAACTTGTGTCGTTTTGACTGCCCGGTGACTTCTGACTCACCCTGTATTTTAAATAATTAATAATCATTTTAATTTTTAACCCATAAAACTTTGAATAAATATTTTAACAATTTATGTAAATCTCCATTTGCTCAGATAATAAGATTAAAGTCAATTATTATTCAGACGGATAATAAAAAAAAGCAAACGTAAACTATATCTATTCTTTTTCTATTTATTTTACCTTTCCCCAAGTTACTTGATTTTCCTACTGCACTCGTAATATATATATATATATATATATATAT
>MQRK01219253.1:28425-41292 GCA_001938485.1 Girardia tigrina
TATCAGTTATTTATATTTATAATTTCATATTTTTATATAAGAATCTGGTCATAAAGAAAACGATAGAAAAGTTCCTCTACAAAAATTTTTTATTAAAAACAACAATTTTTATTACAACAAAAATTGTTAAGTAAAAATTGTTTGAATAATTGTTATTTGTGTTATTAATAAATTTTTGGTGTTAATGAATTCTAATATTGATCAAGAACCCAACACATTAAAAATACTCATTTCGTCTTTAGAATTTTTGTTAAACGAACGGTTAAACGTTTAATTTTTTAAAAAGATTGCGTTTAACGTTTACCATTTTTATTAAACGTGCCGACCCCTAATTGCTACATATCTTGGCTAGTGAACATAGAAATTGATTAAAAATATTCATAACTTGTTTTAATAATCAGTATTTTAAAAAATTGAAAAAAGTACGAGTACATTATAGATTATCTCAGGGAGATTCTACAAGTAAATCCAATGATAATAATAATTATTATAAACAAAAATAATAATATTTTGATGATTCAATCTAACTTAGAATACCTTAATCATATTACTAAATATTTGTTATTGGAACTTTCACATTGGATTAGTAAAATTTTTGTTTAGTTTATATAAATTAATTATAAAATTTTACAGTATATATATATTGTTATTATTTTAGAATCAGTAAATAATATAAATTTGACAAATTTGACAAATGTTGCCTCTTCAAAATATCCGAAGGAAGTAAAGGTACTTTTATTAAATATAGACAAATATTTAGCGTCTATTCAATCAATTGTGGATTATTTTCCTAATAATCTCCACTCTGCAGTGAACAATTTAGAGAAGAAACTTATTGAACTGAAGTGGATTTTGTATAATTATAATAAAATAAAACATTTGATTTAGGAATTATTTTGAAGATATAAAAATAGTGGATTGGAACGATGATAAATTTGCATTATCGAATATTACAAAATTAATTAATTCTGCTAGAGATATAGTTTCAAAAAGCAAGATTAAAGATATTGAAGGTTGAAAATGTTTCATTTTATTCTTTAATTGAAAAAAATACCATTCAGGTGCATCTAATGAGATCCAAAAATCATGGACAGATATTTATAAAGCATTAAATGAAACAAAAGAGTTGTTCGCAAAGATAAATAACTCGTCAGTAATTTTACTTAATCCCAATAGTTTTCTATATAATATGAACATGGAAGATTTGATAAGGAAGAATGAGGAGTTAGGAGACTTAAATTCAACTTTATCAAAATCTCTTGACGCATTTAATGGAATAGTATGTATTTTTATAAATTACTTTAACTAAATTATTATTTATTTATGTAATTTTAATGTCTTTAGAATCTTATGTTTTATTGTTTATACATGTAGGGACCTATTGTCAATCATATATTTATATCAAAATTAAATATTAATAGGTTAGTAAATAAATAACCAATCGATCAGTAGAAAAACTTAATTGAGCAGTAAAATTTTTTTTAATAGATTAGTAAATAAATATCCAATTGATCAGTAAAATAATTTATGGGTTAGTAAATAAATAACCACTAATCAGTAAAAAAACCTAATCAAGCCGTAAAAAGATATAATCTTAATAAAAAGCGATAAAGAGTAATAAAGAGTAATTAAGAGTAATTTTTGCTTTTGAGTTCCTACCACATTTTCTTTTTTCGCCAATAGGAACGTCTGTATCTGTTGCTTACGGATGTAATCCTTCAGAAAAGTTGTAATTGTTTCTTTTTTGGTACTTCTATTTTTTTATTGCAATGCATAAATAATGTGCTTTGGTTTCGTGATACCATCATCAAAAATTTGTAGTATTTGCTTCTTGATTTCTTTGCTCAATTCTTGTATATCATGAATTTTGGTGCACTCGTCATGTTCAGATATAGTCTTGAAAACTGTAACGTCAATAAGTACAATTTGGATGAACATTGTTTTCATTGCGCTTTTAAATTTTCTTGCAACGAAGTAGACTTTTTCTCCATCGTATCTTCGGTTCTGGTAAATACGCCCCCCAGAATGTACCCATGTCGGTTTCTTCATCGCTTTGATAATCTTCAACTTGAAAGGTATTCATAGGCTTAATATTAATAGGTTAATTAATATAAATTTAAGCACATTAATTGACTATCTCTTAATTTAGATTTATTTGCGGAATTTCAGAGATAAAGTTTTTTACTGATCAATTGGTTATTTATTTACTAGACTATTAATATTCAGCCAATTTAATTTTTATATTACTGACCATTTTAGTTTATTTAGTTCCCTATTATCCTTAAAATAATATAAAATGAAAATTTGTTCGAATAACTTTTTGTTAACGAGACATTAACAAAATCTTATCAATTTAGATAGATGTCAAATTACAAAAGCTTTGCTGAGAATTTTCCAAGACTATTCGAACTGTGATGAAAATAAATGTGTGGAAAACCATATAGGTGTTCTTAATAATAATAATATCAATATAATAATTATTCGAATTTTAATTCCAAACAAAATCAAGCATTAAAAAAAGTAAAACTTATCTTTCAACTCATGTTTTTGAGGAAAATTACATGTCATATAATATAAATTTTATTGTTTTTAAAAAAATCATAAAAGCCTAGATCCGGTGTTTATCTCTTCATTCAATTGCCCGAACTTGAATCACAAGCAATACAATGAAAAACACTTTTTCTGTTAAAAAGTCTTACAAATTATTAAAAAGTATTTTAAACAAAATTATTTCATTATATTTTATTTTCATTTTCTTGAGTGAACGTGTGCACATTGTTTAACAGTATATACCTTCGGGTGCAAAAGTTTGTGAACGCTTGTTGTTAAATTGTCTTTTGCACCCAACTGCAATTATATTGACAAAAGCACACCAAAATACAAAGATTTTATTAGAACATTATAATAAGACACAAATTTATCAATACTTGTCATAACTGGCACATAAACCACGAAAAACCAGTGTATATTTAGTATTTTGTGTACTGATATTTAATATTAATATTAATATTTCAACCAGTCTCTTTGACTGGTTGACCTTGGACGACCAGATCGATATCTTGAACATAAGGAACCAGTCTCCCTTTTTCTCTGAACAGTCTGATACACAACTCCAAGAGAAACATTAAGAGTTGTAGCTATTTATCGATAAGAAACGCCGTGCTTCTGCAATGCCGAAACTACTGAACGTTGTTCTGTTGTTTGTTCCTTGCCGCGGGCATGCATGATTCTAAAATAAATAATGACAATTTATAACTTGAAAAGTAATAAAAATAAAATATGCATTTAATCATTTAAATGGTTTATGTATACTTAATAAGGAATACACAAACATGCAGTGCAATAACAAAAAGCAGTATAAAAACAAGAGTTCACAAACTTTTGCACCTTTGTTCAATAGAAAATAGTATTTTTTAACCAATAAAGATAATATGTAAATTGGAAATATAAACAAAACATCAATAGTCTGTAAATCTAAAAAAATCAATATTTTATGAAATGTTAAATTTAAAAATCTCACTTTGTTGGTAAACGTATTAATTAGTTGAATAGGTTAACAGTAATTTAGAAAAGTGGTTCATTTCAAAATCTGCGGAATTGTAAGAAAAAACGGCATAAAATAACCCTGGATCTAAAAGATTTTCCAAAATTCAAAATTTCAGATTTACATGTGAATGATGTTTTGTTTATACTTCTCAATTAACATATTTTATTTACTGGTTAAATAAATATTATTTTCTTTCGGACAATACTTTTGTTTCAAACATGTAAATAAGTAAATTCACAGAAAACAATAGATTATCAATAATAATATTTCTAGCTACATTGTCATTGATATGTTAAAATTACTTTGCTTTTAAAATGAAAGAACAACCTTCGTTTTAAAGATGGTATCATATTTATAAATTGTAAATACATATTCGAATTTAATATTTGTTAGTCTCGTTGTATGTAGCTTGGATATCGTACTGAAACAGGATGTATTCCCTACAAGCGATGCGTTTGTTAAAATTTGTTTAATTTTCATTATGTAAAAGAACAGGCAAACACCATTTATTGTTTTTGCAATACCGGTTTTCAAACTTATAAACGTTTTGTTCTTTACACCGCAAACAATACAAAGCGAATGAATACCACACATTATGATACAATTCTCTTAGAATTTGCTTACAATCACATTCAATGATTACTTTCAATTTCGCGATTTTCTGGTTTTGTTGCTGTGAGGAATATTTGATGTGTTGATGTTTTTGTGTAGTGTTTTTATGTTTGAATGTTGTGTGCTGATTTGGGATTGTGTCTCTCCTAATCAGATGGATGATTAATATTTTCATTCTTATAATCTGAAATTAATTTATTCAAATTTGAATTTAATATTCAAATTTTAAATTTTTATTATTGTAAATTTTAAATAATTTTATTGATTTTATTTTTGTTAATTTTTAAATAATTAAAATCAAATTAATGTTTAAAAATGATTATAAAAAGTAATTTTATTTTAGCCAATAAAATTTAAATTAAATATTTTACATAAAATAATTTCCTTCAAGTTAGTTCAGATTGGAATGAGGAGTATTAAAACATCGAGTGATGGATTTAAGTGAAAGCAATGCTATTGATCATCATAAAGATGATCAAAATTGTGAATGTAATAAATGTTCTGTCAAATGTCTGAGTTCTCTTAACAGTTGCAAAGACTTTATCTTAAAGGTATACCCATAAAAATTAAATCTAGTTTTGAGATCTAATAAACGTGGATGGTATTTAAGAAAACCCCTTGAATCCAATTCACCTGTCTGACTAAACATAATCGACGAAGGATCTAATTTGTGATTGCAATGTGGAGGCGCTCTTTCTTGGTCAAAATAAAAATTATTCTTATCAGTGTTCACTAACGTTTTGGCATGACATACTGTTGCAGCAAGTTAAGTACACTAGGATCAGTCAATGTAACATTAAGAAAGAACGGAAGTAGTAGTATTTTAGGGTACTTAGCACATTACCCAATAACCCAATGGATTATTCGGTCTGTTCTGTTTTTTATACATAATTTTTTTTGCATTTTCATTTTTCAAAATTTTAAATTTTTTTTCTAATTTTTTTAAAAATTATTTCATCGATTTTCTGCATTTCATTTTTGTTAATTTTACTTTTTAAAATTTCACTCAAAATTATAGATCATACCCAGGATAGATCACTTGGGTCACTGGGTCATTGTGCTATTGTGGTAAGATATATTTTTTTCAAATAGAAAATATTTGCGAAAATCATCTATTTTACAATATTTTTATTCTTTAATTTATTAAAATTCTTTTTTATCAAAAAAATCACGATTTTGGATAATTTTTTTTCAAAATTTTACAAAATTATAGAACAAACCCAAGAAAATTATAGAACAGACCGAATAATCCATTATGTTATTGAGTAATGTGCTAAGTACCTTAAAACACTATTACTAATGGTCCACTTAATTCTCTTGATTAAAAGTTTTGATGATGCTGATTGACATATTTTACTAGTTGCAAATTAAAAAAAAATAATACAATTATTGTACATGCTTCGGAATCACAATTTTCATCATCAGCAATTATAATGTAATGTGTAAGGTAATAAAATGTTAATTAAGAGGAAATTTTATCAGTAAATATTTAATTTTTCAGATTTTGTTTGGATATAAATGGCGAAAATTTGAATTTATTTTTATAAAAGATTTTGAGAATTGAGACGGCCTTACTTCGCCTATTTCGAATATTAATTAATTGAAAAAGCTTTAACAAAATTATTTTTTAAAAATATCTAATTAGCGTTAACAAGGCTCAATATAACTAGGAATCTTTTGGTCAATATTTGAATCAATTAGTAACAGTAAAAACCGAAGTTGTATTAATTAAGTAAAATTTCAATGATACAAAGAATTAGATCACGAATTTTAACACTTTTATTTGATATAGTGCATATTTTCTAAGTCAAGAATAAGATTATACCTATGAATGATGTTGAAATTAAATAAACGAAACTATTTTAATTAATATTTTTTAACCTTTCATTTGTCTTTTAATTATTAGAAAAACTTTTTGTTAATATTTATGGTTGATATTTTAAATTATTTTTCAATTTGTCAGACCTGCAACGGTAAATTAGGCATACCTCTGTTGAAGTGTACAGATCTTTGTGGCAATATTGGCTGCCAGCCGAATATGTGTTATAGAAATGTTTCAATTGATCCTCAATGTCTCCAAGCACGTTCATTTTTTAACGCTATAGTATGGGACATCGATGGTAAAAATAATCTGGATTCTAATTTGGGATTAGTTAATACTGATAATATCAGAACAAAAGTAAGTTATTAATGGGGATAAATTCCTGATACTTATTAAATTTAATTTAATAATTTTAATTTACGATTTTAGGAATTAACTGAAAAATGTAACAAGATACACTATACAATATTTACGGGATGTGTCCTGTCTTAGGCATGTTTTTATTAAATTCACACACAAGATTGTCGAATAGGTTATTGGCGTTTTCAGTCTATAATTTCCATTATGAATAACATATAAACAAAATAAAGTTAATTCTCAAACTACGATTCATTGTTTTTTTTATCACTTGAAGCCACCTTCGAGTTCTTTGTTCAATGCCATAATAATAGCCGTCAAGTGATGACAGTTTTGAAATTCTTCTAAAATGTGAACTAGCTCCAAGAAAGAAAATTACTAAAAGTCACACTGGACAAGGTGATGGTTTTAAGGAGGGTTCTGTGGGACTTCAATACTTATCAGCTACTGTATTTTCTGCTGCCATTTTATTGCAAAATTGGATTGGAGCGTTGTCATAAAGAATAAGTTCTTTACCATGATACTTGATTCTAAAAGCACTATGAACGCTATCAAGCTGTTTGGTATAGAGATTAGCGCATATGACTCGACTATCCGAAACGAGCAAATTGTACACATGGCCTACGAGGTTCCACAACACGCACCGCATGATCTTCTTTCAAAACGCCTAGTTGATACATGTTGAACTGACTTACGCCTAGAAAGGCTTTACAGCACTGCACTTGAACCTATTAGTTAGCCTCTGTCAGGAATTGAACTTGACATGGTTTCCAGGGTCTCAATTCAAAATCATCTTTCCAAATTTGTTTCAGAATGGTTCGTTGAATATCCAACTAAACTGATCTTTTCCCGGTAACAAGTAAGGATTGTCTACTTTGAAGGACAGGCTTACTCTCAAAATTTTTGAAACAATTAATTTTTATAAAGAATCTCTAAAATAATGAAATAATTAAAATCAAAAGTTTTTAAGTAAAAAAAAATATACCTTAATTTTAAAAAGTTATTTTCGGAAATAATCAAATTTTAATTGTAGAGTAAAAACTTATTTTGAAATTAATTGGGAAATAATGGATTTTTAAATAATTGATTTAAAAGAAATATATAAAGACAATGATAATTATGTTTGTACTAATTTTAAAAGTTATTCTAATAATAAAAATTTTAATATTGTAAATTATTTTTTGTATTTATATTGTATTTAAAATTTGTATTGTATTTAAAATAATTATAGGTAAAATACTTTTAAACTGAAATATTGATAATAAATAAAACGTTAAAATCTTTATTAATTAAAAAACTTTTCGGTTAATTTAGTAATTAATTTAGTAAAATAATTGTAGGTAAAATGCTTTTAAACTGAAATATTGATAATAAATAAAACGTTAAATTCTTTATTAATTAAAAAACATTTCGGTTAATTTAGTAAAATCATGACTACAAAATTATGTTGGTTTTAATTTAAATTAAATTAGTGCATAAAATAGTGGTATGTAAATTTTCAAAAATAAATAGAATAAAATATTTCAATTTTAAAATAACTTATCATTATTTATAATTTCATATTTTTATATAACAATCTGGTTGTGAGGAATATTTGGTGTGTGGATGTTTTTGTGTAGTTTTTGTATGTTCAAATGTTTTATATTGATTTGGGATTGTGCCTCTCCTAACCAGATGGATTATCAATATTTAATTTTTATAATCTGAAACTAATTTATTTAAAGTTAGATTTAATATTAAAATTTTTAGTTTTTATTATTGCACGTTTTAAATAATTTTAATGATTTTATTTTTGTAAATTTTTAAATAATTAAAATCAAATTAATGTTTAAAAATAACTATAAAAATATTTTATTTCAGCCAATAAAATTTAAAGTAAATATTTTTAAATAAAATAAATTTCTCAAGTTAGTTCAGATTATGATGGGAGATATTGAAAATTGATTGATGGATTCTAGTGAAAGCATTACTGTTAATCATCATAAAGATGATAACAATTGTGAATATAATAAATGTTCTGTCAAATGTGTGAGTTCTCTTAACACTGGTCAAAAAGGAAACGAAGAAAAGTTCCTCAACAAACAATTGTTATTAAAATATTGTTAACCAAAAATTGTTTGAATAATTGTTAATTGTGTTATAAATAAAATTTTGGTGTTAATCTCGATCAAGAACCCAACATGACGACCATCGCCAGCAGCTCCGAACAACTAATTTTGAGGCTCATACCAGACAAATTTAGGCGACAAGATAATGTGGAAACATTCATTTCGGCTTGCTCAAGATACTTCAAAGTGGCCAAAGTATCGGAAAGTATGCAAGAGAAATTGGTAATTGGTTTACTGTCACACGAACTGCACGTTAATGGAGGATTTGATAGAGGCGGTAAACTTCGAGAGATCTGGAGAATCAGTGGAGGAATTCTTCGTTAAAGCAAAAAAGTTGGCGGCAAAATTGATGAAGCATGAGTGGACAGAGACGGAGGTAGAGAAATGCCTTCTGATTCATGCGTCAAAAGATAGTGACGTGAAGAAAGAAAACAGATTTAGAGAAGTGAAAGAATTAACAGAGGTGAAAGACGTCATTAGGAAAGTAGACAAAGTCCGGAGAATGGAAAAACCAATGCACGCAATACGACCAATATAAAGAGATGTGGTCAAAGCAGGCACGACGACGAAGTTGGCAACAAGAAACATGACGAGAAAAAGAGATACCTTCGGAAAACGATCTTCTATGCAGAACAACATCACATATTGGAACTGTAAGGAAGTAGGACATAAAAATTTTGAATGTAAACTTCAGAGGATGATCACATTCCATGTATGTGGAGAAGAAGGTTATGTGTGACGCGAATGCAAAAAGGTAAAATGTGGTAGATGTAACAATCCAGGACATAGAGCTGAGGAATGTTACACGAATCTGAATAAACGATATCAAGGAAGAACGGATTTTCAAAGGAGAACCCAAAGAGATAGCCGACAATTCTCAGATCCACAAACAAAAAGCCCAGGAAACCGGAACTCAGACGACTACAGAAGAGGATTCGAAAGAGGAAGACAGATCGCGATGATGGAGAAGGAGGAATACCGAGAAGAGTGAGAACATATAGGAAAAAACGAATCGTGCCAAGACGACGAGGAACCGATCTTGGCATTGGAGTAAGTTTTTTTAAACACAGACCAGATCATATAAATTATATATATATATATATATATATATATATATATAGTAGTAATAATTTTAATAATATGAATAAAATAAATAATAAATTAAATATAAATAATATGAATTATAAAATTGATAAAAATAAGTCAGAATTAATGAGTGAGCCTAACTTCTATAAGGAACCAGAAACAAGTCACAAAGTGATAAAATTTATAAAAAGGGACACGTATAATGAAAGAGAATTGTTGCTAATAACTAATTATGAAAATGTACCAATTTTATACAACAGATTATAGGGTCGACCAAGTATCAGAGTCATGATTGAGGACACAGAAATTGAATGTCCATTAGATACGGGAGCTACCTTAAATGTGATGACAGAAGAAATAATTAAGAAATTAAAGTGCACACGAATGGAACAAACAAATCAGAAATTGACAGCAGCAAATGGATTACAAATGAATGTTAGAGGAGAAATAGAGACACTGATCGAAATTGAGAAGAAATCAGAGAAAATAAGATTTATAATAGTAAAGAACTTAAAACCAGACATGATTGGGGACTTGCCCTTAATAAAAGAATTCGGAATAGAGCTACAATGGAAAGAAGATAAACAACAGGATACGAATAAAATTAACAAATGCGAAATCGAGGCAAAGTTTGGGAAAGGAATCACAGACGAAGAACGAGGAAAGGAAGCATTGAAAATGATCGATACGCGAAACGATAAAGCACTGGAAGAGATAATTCACCAATATCAAGGCATATTCATGGCAAACGACTGGGATATCGGCTGTACGAACTTGTTATGACACATAATAGAAACAACAGGGGGACCTATAAACATAAAACTAAGAAGACAGCCAGTACACTTAGAGGACAAACTTGAGGAAGCAATCAAAAATCTAGAGGAAAATGAAATAATTAAGGCATGCAATTCACAATGGAACACATTAATAGTATGCGTTTGGAAAAAGGCAAGGACTAAATCAGACTATGTCTAGATTTCAGACAGTTAAACCTAATTACAAAGAGACAGGCATTCCCCATGCCAAATATAGCAGAAATGATGGACAGGCTACATGGCACCAAATATTTCAGCACAATAGACTTAGGAAACGCTTACTACCACAGGTAGAATCGGACAAGGAATCACAGGAAAAAACGGCGTTTTCCACTAAATCAGGACAATTCTGTTTTAAACGGATGCCTTTCGGGATAGCAGCCACTCCAGGAACATTTCAGGAACTAATGAACAAAGTATTAAAACCGATAAAGAAGGGAGTATCAGTTTATCTGGACGACATATTAATAGCAACAAGCAATAAGGAAGAACATTATAACATAGTCAAAGAAGTATTTGGAAGAATAAAGGAGACAGGATTAAGAATCAAACCATCGAAATGTAAAATATTACGACAAGAAGTAAAATATTTAGGACACATTATAAATGATAAAGGGATACAGACAGACCCAGAAAAAATAGCAGCAATAGAGAATTTTCAAAGACCCACATGTATCAAAAATTTAAGAAGTTTTCTAGGAATTTGCAATTACTACAGAAGGTTTATAAATGGATATGCGATGAAAGCTAAAATATTGGAAGGAATGTGTGGCTCGAATAAAGAAAAATTAATTTGGACAGATGCATGTGAAATAGCTTTTCAGGACACGAAGAAAGCATTGATAACGACACCAATATTGAGTTTTCCAGATTTCAAGAAACAGTTTATCATATATACAGACGCTAGTTTTGACAGCATAGGGGCGGTACTATCGCAGATAGGTGAATTAGGCAAGGGGCAAGTAATAGCATATGGATAGTCGTCTTCTGCTCCCAAGATGTTTTGTTGAAACTGGGACGTTAAAGACTCGCGATCTCGAAGAATGAGATCTCTTTGAATCCTACGCGGCATTTCAGTTCTCGGTCTCCTTGGGGTACCCTTTTTTCAATGTCAGCACATGAAAAAGAATATTGCATAACAAAGAAAGAACTTTTGGTAATTTTTTACTTCTGTCAACATTTCAATCATTACTTGTACGGGAAAAAATTTAAACTGAGAACGGATCATAAAGCTATAACGTTCATGTTTCATACAAAGAAACCATTAACAGCTCAATTCCAAACTCGGATGAATTACTTGAGTAGTTTAGATATAGAAATAGAATACAGGAAAGGAGAAATACAGAACAACGCGGATATGCTATCCAGACGAAATTGCTACACGTGTACCCAGTGTCAAATGGAACATGAAGAAGCTAAAAAGGGTAAGAATAAGACTAGATTGTTAGCAGTGACTAAAAGGAGCCAAGCGAGAGCAGGTCAAAAAGAATGGATACCAAAAGAAAAACGGAACGATTTAATCACACAGACACATAGATTATGGTGTCATGCAGGAGCAGAAAAAGTATACGAATATCTGAGGGACAAGTTTGATATGGAGGAAGAAAAGAAAACAGTAAATGAGGTTGTCGGAACATGTATAGAGTGCCAACAAACAAAGACAATGACCACGAAGACAAAGGAAGAAAATGTTAAAATAACAGCGTCAGAAATATTTGAAAAGGTTTATATAGATATATGTGGACCGTGGCAAGAGACAGTAAGAAGAGAAAGATACATTCTCGGAATGATAGATCACTTTAGCAAGTACATTAGTTTGACGGCAATCAAGAGACAGGACGAAGAAACAATTGTACAAACAATATTAAAAAAATGGATATTAAAATTTCGTGCACCTGAGGAGATACATGTTGATTGTGGTAAGAGTTTCGAGGCAAAAATGTTAAAGAAATGTTGGAGAATAAAGGCGTTAAAATAATTTTCTCCAGTCCATACCACCACAATACAAATGGAATAATCGAAAGACAATTTCAGGACCATTCGAGAATTCATTCAAGCTAGTTTAAAAGAAAGGAATGCCAATAGTTGGGCAGATATATTACCAGAAGTGGAATTCGCATTAAACGCAACAAAACAAAAACAATAGGGTGCAGTCCAGCGGAAGTTGTGTTTGGTAAGAAAATAGACAGACAATAGTGGTACAGTGGAAGCAAAATAAACCGAGAGGATACAAGACAAAGAATAAAAGAAAAGAACATCCCGGAAGGAAATGAGGCCAAAAGAGTATAGAAAGTTGGAGATATGGTCTGTGTAAGTAGCATTTATGCCACTTTCATTATTATTACATTCTAAAGTCATAATTTAACACCACAAAAATTTATTAATATTCACAATTCATATGCTTAAACAAATTTGTTGTTACTTCAATTATTTCGCCCAAAATTAGTTCATTAAATTTTTTCGATTAAATTTTGAAAATATACAAAAATTTAAATCTTAAATAATCTTACATTTTTTTAC
>MQRK01219261.1:13778-26155 GCA_001938485.1 Girardia tigrina
TTAATAATGGAAAAAATTAAAATTCGAGCAATTTTCTTGTACAAATTTAAACTGGGTCGTAAAGCAGCAGAAACGGCTCGCAATATCAATAAAGCGTTTGGCAAGGGAACAGCTTCTGAACGCACAGTGCAATGATGGTTCCGAAAATTTTCTGATGGAGATGAAAACCTTGAAGATGAAGAAGGTCGTGGTCGTCCAGTTGCTGTGAACAACGACAATTTGAGGACAATGGTGGAAGCAGATCCCCGTACAAAAATCAGAGAACTTGCAGATGGGTTGGGCATAAGACATTCAACAGTCCTGGATCATTTAAAACAACTTGGAAAAATCAAGAAACTGATAAATGGGTTCCATATGATTTGAATGAAAATCAAAAGAACCGACGCTATGAGATGTGTTCTGTCAATCATCTTCGCAATAAAAGCGATCCATTTCTTGATTGTATTGTTACCTGTGATGAGAAATGGACCCTGTATGATAACCGACGTCAATCGGCACAGTGGTTGGACAAAGATGAAGTACCGAAACACTTTCCAAAACCGAAACTAACACCCCGTAAGGTTATGGTGACAGTTTGGTGGTGTGGTGCTGGAATCATCCACTATAGTTTCTTGAATCCAGGTGAAACAATCACAGCGGAGAGGTACTGTCATGAAATTGATGAAATGCATAACAAATTGAAAACCCTTTGTCTGGGATTGGTCAATCGAAAAAGTCCCGTCCTTCTTCATGATAACGCTAGACCTCATATTTCAAAAGTGACTCTTCAAAAGCTTAATGAGTTGGGCTATGAAACCCTGCTTCATTCACCATATTCACCAGACCTCTCGCCAACGGACTTCTACTTTTTCAGGCATTTGTACAACTTCCTGCGTGAAAAAATTTTCAAAAACCAAAATGATGCTCAAAATGCATTCCAAGAATTCGTCGCTTCGAGAACCGATGCATTTTATGCTGATGGAATAAAACAACTTGTTTCTCGTTGGCAAAAATGTATTGATGCCAACGATTCATACTCTGATTAATAAACTTTTGTTTCTGTGAATTTGCACGTCTTTGGAGTTTGTCCCAAAACCGCCATCATTTTTCGACCAACCTAATACTATATTTATTTTTATTATACCGGTTTGGGATTTATGGAGTAAATAGTTCATCAAAAGTAAAAAAAATAAATGAATTTAATTTCGATTAAATTTGTTTAAATAAAATGTATTAGACTTTTTTTGGTAGAGAAATAAAATTTGAAAAAGTGATGTCGGATTATAATATCGATAGCGTGGATGTTCCAAAAACATCTAACATGGCGGCCTTGGCCACGAGCTCGGACCAGTTGATCTCCAGATTAATTCGGGAGCACTTTAAACGGGACGATTATGTGGAAATATTTATTGCAAGTTCCAATAGATATTTTTAAGTAGCGGGCGTTCCGAAAGCCTTAAAGAGACACTGGTAGTGACCGTGCTTTCGCGGGAATTAAATACAATATATGGAATCGCGAAACCATCATAGAAAGGGTTCGAGAGTAAATTGCGGGAAATATTTCAAAAGAAACGATCTCAGATGGAAGTCCTAAGAGAAGCTGCAGAGTTTCGTAGAACTACAGAGACAACAGTTGAAATCTTTGCTATAGCAAGGAAAATGACTGAGACAATGGCCACCTTCCAATGGACCGTCGATGAAATAGAAAAATACCTGTTGTTAAATTGGAACAACGATAGTGAAACGAATAAAGAAACAAAAATGAGGGATATTCAAGAGAAGGAAGAGATAAAAACAATTATCAAAAAGATGGACGAAGTGAAGTCGGAGATGAACCTGGTCAGTGCAGTAAGACAATCTTATGCTAGTGCGGTTCAGCAGGACAATCAGTTCAAAAATTGAATTCCATCGGGAAAGGGACCGAAAAGAGAACAGAGAACCTGTTGGAATTGCAACGAATTGAGTCATGTAAGATTCCAATGTCAGAAGAAACGGAAAGTGACTTGTTTCGGATGTGGTCAAAATGGTCACATCAGATGAGAATGTCCAGTAAACTGTAAATGATGTCAATGACCGGGGTCACAGAACAGAGGAATGCTATACGATGTTGAGAGAGAATTCCCTCAAGTATAACAACCATGGAAGATAATGGTATAGAAAAACCTATGAACAAAATCAAATTCAAAAGAAACGACAGAATGACGGGTGGACCGAGAACAGACGGAAGAGCAAATCAATATTCAGATGACTACAGACGAGGCATTGCGAGAGGACGCCAGCTGGCTGCGCTAGAAATGGAGAATACAGAACATCAAAGAAAAACGAAGAGAGCCAAGTCGACGAGGAACCGATTTTTGCGATGCAGTAAGTTTTGTAAATCTTAAACCGGATTGTAAAAGAATTATATGATTATTATAGTAAAAGTATTAATAAAAACATTAACTATATAATAGACGATAAAAATATGAATATAAATAATCCATTAGTAAATAATAACATTATGAAAGAAATGTGACAGTGTAAAATAAATAAAAAACATAGACATTGATGAAAAGATGAAGTCAGAGAATAATATTTACGACCACCGAGAGTTGAAGGAGAAAATAATACGTTGGATAAAGAGTACATGGGCAGAGAATCAAGTACAAGATACAAATATGAATATGACATTAGAAAACAGACAGGAGAAAATCAAGTACGATAGACTCCAAGGACGACCGAGTATAACAGTAATAATAGAAGGAAAAGAAATCGAATGTTTACTAGACACCAGAGCGGCTAAGAACGTGATAACTGGGGAACTGGCAAGACATTTTAAGAATTCTACGATATATAGTACAAATCAAAGATTGACAGCAGATAACGGTGCACAGATGAATGTTGTGGGAGAAGTTGACGTAATTTGTAGGGTGTGTCAGATTGATAGGAAGATAAGGTTTGTAGTAGTAGAACAATTAAGACCGAAGATGATAAGAGGTGTACCGTTACAAAGGAGTTTCGGTATAGCACTTAGCTGGTTAACGGAAACGGAAGAAGGATATGAAGAGTTTCAGGGTATACAATGATGTAAGAGTTAGAAGCAAAATTTGGAGAAATAATAACAGATGGTCAAAGATTAAGAGTAGCAAAGGAACAGATAGAAATAGGCAGAAGAAAGGAGTTACAAGAGTTAGTCACACGATACAGGAAGATATTCATGGCAAATGAATGGGATATCGGAAGAACATACATTATCAAATACCAAACTGGATGAAAAAATTAAGGAGTTTCCTCGGACTCTGTAATTATTATCGACGATTCATAAAGGGCTACTCAAAAAAGCAAAGGCAATAGGACTATTCGGAGCAAATAAGGATAAGTTAACATGGACAGAAATAAAAGCTTTTCAAGAAATGAAAAAAGCACTCGTGACAGCACCAATTTTGACATTCCCGGATTTCAATAAAGAGTTTATTTTGGATACGGATGCCAGCTTTGACAGTATGAGAGTAGTACTATCACAGGTAGGCGAAACGTGACGAGAACAAGTAATCGCGTACGGGTCGCATTCGATTGGGGCACATGAGAAAGGGTATTGTATAACGAGGAAGGAATTGTTAGTCATTTATTATTTCTGTCAGCATTTTAATCATTATTTATATGGCAAGAGATTTAAACTGAGGACTGACCATAAAGCTATCACCTTTATGCTTCATACAAAAAAACCAATAACCGCTCAGTTCCAAACATGGATAAATTACCTTAGTAGTTTAGATATAGAGATGATATACAGAAAAGGAGAATTACATGGGAATGCAGACATGTTATCTCGCTGCACATGCGATACATGTACTCAATGTCAAATGCAACATGAAGATGCGAAGTCGGACGGACTAAAAACGCGGTTATTAGCGCTTACGACAAGAAGCCAGGCAAAAGAAGAACAACGTCAGTGGATACCCAAAGAAAAAAGAAGTGAATTAATTATACAGACTCACAGACTTTTATGTCACACAGGAGCAGAAAAAGTTTATCATTATTTAAAGGATAAATTCGAGATGGAAGAGGAATGCAAAACGGTAAAAGAAGTAGTCGGGGCGTGTAAAGAATGTCAAGAAATCAAAACAGATACTTCGAAAACGAAAGAGGAGACAATCAAAATAACTTCATCGGAAGCATTTGGGAAGGTATATATATATATATATTGATATATGCGGCCCATGGAGAGAGACGATAAGAAAGGAAAGGTATATAATGGCCATGATTGACCATTTCAGTAAATATATAGTTTTGACAACAATCAAACGACAAGATGAGCATACAATTATGCACACAATATTGATAAAATAGATATTGAAATTTGGCGCTCCCAAAGAAATACATATGTAGACTGCGGGAGAAGTTTCGAATCGCAGGCGATAAAAGAATTAATGGCTAAAGAAGGTATACAATTAGTGTTCTCCAGCCCGCACCACCATAATACGAACGGCATGGTGGAACGAAAATTTCGTACTATACGTGAATATATACAGATAAATATATGTATTAAGATAATTAGTACGTATTATATACACATTATTGTAAATAAATTCATGTTTATCTCAAAAGATTACTCTTCTTGTTCTTCCAGCAAATGTTCTTTTTAATTTCCTGAGATAAAATGCCAATTTCATCGATGTATTCGATAAATGATCATCAATGAAAAGCCAACAATGGCAAAACAAGGTTACATTAATGGTAAACATTTTAATTAGAACAATTATTATTTTCCAATGAGCGATTTTCTATTTAATGAAATAATCAGATAATTATCCAAGTCAATGAATTGGTTTCAGATAATATTATAATTACTACAAACAAAATTTAAAAGTGAAATATCATTAACTGAAAAATATCCTTTTAAACGTAAACAATCTTTTACCTGATCGTATTCGGAATCGTATGCCAACAAACAATGCTCTTTGGAGAACCGATCTCTGATCACATCTACATCTGTAACTGGTCTACCAGATCCTATACTTCCCAATCTAACAGCTGGTAAATTTGGTAAGTATAAATGTTCTAAATCTTTTGGAACTTCGGGATGTTTCATGTCAAAGATCACTTTATCTGACACCTGAAGATTTGCCATTTAAATATGCTGACGTTATCCTACTATTCCAAAATTACTTTAAACTTTAATTTATCAGTATCAGGACTAGGCCTCCTGAAATCGATATCAGACATTGTAAGTTCAGATATTGCCTCTTGCATATAACGATGCCATTCACAAGATTTAGGGTCAGCAACAAACGTATCCAAGACATCGTCAATAACACTAAAAATTTACTTAAGAAATTTAGAAATTATACTAAAAACTGAAAAACCCTGGTAGTGTATTATCCTTGATTTTAAAATCCTTTATTTCAAATGAAGCTACATTATTAGGGTCTGGACTATCCTCCAGTCTATGAATCTTTTCACAGAAAATGTACACTGAACTGGCCTCATTCGGATATGAAACCACTATGTCCCCCAGACGACTGTGTTTATCGAATTCATACATATGAGGAACACTTCCACCAACACCGACGATAAGAACATGCTGAACATCTTGGAAAGTACCTGGAGTATTAAAACATTTTAACTAAAAATTATGTTATCATTTAAATTTTAGAGAGTAAAGACCGTTTAAGTGATATGGCAGTTAGATTGAGATGGCCTAACATTTGCATTTGCTCAAATAACATTGCGCTTGTTAACTGATATCTTGTTTCGTAAAACCAATTTTTATGTCTATTTTTAAAATGTGCAATAAAATGTCGTGGCTTATGCTGCTCACTCATATATTAGAGAGATGAGTTAATAATCAAGACTTAAAGTCAATAATAAATAAGCTGGTATTGATAAAATAAATTTAGACAAATAAAGAAATCAGTTCAGATTCAAATGGTTGAGTATTATGATATTCCATATTCGAATTGTGAAACATCCACATAAATATGCCTATTTGCATAGCATATATGAAAGGCAGACAAAAAATTTCAACTACTATCACCATCTACCTTAATTACAGGGGTTGAAACACTATTTTATTATTTAATCAAACATAACATTAATTCTGTTTTTAAATTAAATGCAAAGTCATAAAATTAAACTATGAACAGATTAAATTAAACTAAAATCCCATACAATGAAAATATGATGCTTGGAAGAGCTCGAAACTAAAACTACGAAAGGGTTATGGGTTTAATTAACCATTCTGTAAACATACATCTATAATATCACGAGTTTTAAAACCGGTATGAGACAGTATTCTATATATAAAAAATCTGATGACTATAATTTTGACACTAACTTCATCGAATATTTTCATGCCACTCATGTCCGGTAAATTATCAGTATAAATAAACATTACTGGTCATTATTTGAAATATTTACGATTCAAAACTTTCAAATCTTTGAAAAGTCAATATCAGTTGATCGCTAAACAAATATCCAATGTTCAGAGGGGTCACTTGTGATAAATGAATCAAGCTCTCTCCTAAAATACTATATAGTCTTACAGTATACTATTACAATTATAGTCAAGTAATATGCATGGTCTTTAACCTCGCGTTGACCTTTATCAAATCATTTGGACACTGTCGGTTCACATTATAACAGGCTGAATTTGGATTTTAATTTCTAATACCAGTCAGATAGGTTTGACCAAAAGTGTCTTTGTCTTTTGATATGTAATGAATCCTTTCCATACTAACTTTTCTGTGGTCCAATTATATGAAATATGTCAATATATATTGAAAATATAATTTGATTAAAGCTTTTTTTATATAATTATTGGACATGTTTCGATGTTTACATACATCATCATCAGCAATTTCAGATGTTTAGTATACGAATATTGAATTGTTTGAATAATACAATTTTAATAGATACATTTACTTTAAAAGGTATAGTGAAAATTGAATATTATTATCAAAGAATTATTGGGTAATAATGGCAAAAAAATATTTTAATTAAAAATTTTAAGCATTGAAATAACCTTACTTTGCCCATTCTGAATGTTAATTGATGGATTGTAGTGTCTTGTTAGTAGAGATTCACAAAACTGTCGTTCGTAATGTGAATCAAAATCCTTTTGTAGAACAGAAAACTCATCTTTTGAAATGGATGAGGTTCTATTCTTGTCCCTCAAGCACCCTCTAAGAATATTTAAACCCTGATTTTCAATTTCAAAACTGGACGACAAATTCCAAACTCTATGATCAAGGCCAATAATGGGTTATATATATTCAAGAAATATATATTCTTCTATATACATATATATAATATTAAACCTATATATACATATATATATATATATATATATATATATATATATATATATTGACACATATCATGAGAGGATAGTCAGTGAATAATAAAGCATTTTAAACCATGCTTAAATGTCCAAAGTGAATTGTCCAATCATATTAAAATCTTTTAATATTAATTTAAAAAAAATAATTGCGTAATAGTCAATGTGCCATATAAATGACTTGTAATTTGATATATATATATATATATTGAATCAATCTAATAAACCTATTACCATTGCTTAGTGAAGTGTGGTATGTAAAATATGTTTGTTCTATTGATGGACTTTCTAAACAGAGATGGAAATATTAAAAAATACTTAAACTTGCGAATTTTAATAATTAAAGTATTAAATTATTCATTAAAACAATCGACAAAATGATATAATTCGACAAAATCGTACGAATCGCTACATTGCAACCAAAATCAATTTAAGCAAGGATCGACTATATAACAAATTTGAAAAACATTTTATAATATAAACCCTTCCGTATTTATTTTTCCTCTACCAATTGATAGCCAAATAACGGCCAAAGAACCCCCTGCACGTTGACCGACGAAATCCTCAAAGGCGGCAAAATTAGAATGAATTGATAGATAAATGGGTACATCTTTATGTTTGACCAAATATGAGAGAGCGTCAAAATCCTGCACTTCATTTGTCCCTTGATCATGTGAATATAAAAATCAATTTTACATTTTAACCATAAATTTTAACAAGTGAAACGGTTGTCTGAATTGATTCCCCCAAACCAATGCAAATAAAAAATTAATTTCGTAATTGTATAATCTCAAGAGATCTAAAATTGATTTGTTATACAAAGTTTTAATATAGATTTTCATAGTGAAATAAGACTTTAAAATATTAGTGAAAATAAAATAATAAAATGATAAGTCAGCTAGCACGGTCAAAGGTACACAGAACCATGAAACCTCAGCCCATAGCTGATCGTTTATCAGAGGATGCCGAAGAGGTCTTGGAGAAAGAAACACTCCGACCTCACAAGAGACCTATCGAGGACTGCTAGATACGCTTTAAATATGGTGGACCCTCTAAAGACCTATAGGTTCTATGCCATTGAAAAAGATGGGATGTCTACATTGAACATTAATCGCCATCTCAAAACCCAGATAATTGAGCATCCAAAATCGAATCAATCCGAGTAAGCATAGGTCTGTTCTACAAAAGGGTTTCGATTCACATAACAAGAAACATGTCCATGACTATCTATTTTAAAGATACTAAATTCAAATAAATAAATTAATATTTGTAATTTTTACTCGACCATTTTCGGTTTATATAACAGACCAACATAGTCGACTGTCCCTCAATCTATCGCGTCCTGTTCTACAGCAACAAAACAGAATTGCTGCAGAAGGTAACGCGTACTTTCTCTGCGCTTCTGTTAATTAAGTACTCTGTCTCAACATTTGATCCAGTAACACAATAATTAAAAAGCCATCTATTATTTTTTTTCAGTCGATGAAGAATGATATATAAGCTAAGATTAGATTGATTATGTCACACTAATCTGAAGTAAAATCAATACTTTCACATATAATAACAGATAAGCGCACATAATAATAGATCCAATATTAAACAAAACTATGTGAATCATTTGGCTGGTAGAACCAATAAAAGACAAAAATGATAATGATTTATGATGTTAAATAAATACAATTTTCACTAATCGTTGTAAACATTTGGAAAAGTTAATTGACAATGAGAATTCAAGTAATATTTTTTATCTAACCTAACAGTCTGGTGGTCGTATTGGCTGACGAAATTCTCGCTTTCAGTTCTCTGCCGACCATGGCCACCTTTGTGCAGATGACCTTCTTGTCTCCTATTCGACCAATTGTGTACACGTGGGACTCTCCTGAAACAGTATCGTCTTACACATAGCGAGATCCACGAATAGAAAAACCTTCAAATTTAACAAAAGTTGTTTTATCTGTCATCATGGCATCGACAGCTAATTTTTCACATAGTAAATTTGTGATTATTGCCACTGTCGGTTTCTCTTTTTTAAATATTTTCTGCATTTGATCGGACTCTTTCACAACCTTCACGTCTATGAAAACATGCAATAAAAATATTTCAGTATATTTAATATAAAAAAAGATTTGTTTGCAGGGTGCCCGAAATAGCAAGTTTACATTTAAGAAAATATGAAAATTAATTTAAATACACCGTAAAATTATACTTCATCCCATAATTACTTATTATATGCGAGTTCCACGGGGAGCCTGCAACAACAATTTTTAAACCGATAGAAATCAATGTAATGGATATTAAAGAGCTCAAATAATAAAATTTTCTTATAATTTATCTAACACCCTCCTCAGCGAACAAATACATTACTGGCCGATGTAAACATTACAATGATAAGATAATAAAAACATAAGTTTTCAAGTCTCCATGATAACATTTCATAATAAATGAATAAATGTAACATAAAATTTAATTCGGTCAATAATTCTAATTTCAATTTTCATATACATATTTTTAATAATATTAAATTAAAATATAATTTCACGAAATATACCATTAAATATGTAAAGTCGAAGTTTAGGTCATGCAATACTAAGTGAATGGATTATTTTTTTACAGTATGATGTTTTAAACAGTCATTTTCTTGTCTCCGGGAAAGTTAGAAAAAAGTAGGAAATGAGATTGGATGCGACTTCCAAGAGTACGCTAGGGAAATGATTGTAAGTAGAACATGAAGTAACTAGATATATCTTATTTCTGACAAAACACATATGATGACATGATGTAATAAGACATCTGGATGACAAGACAACATGATAATCATTTGAATGTAATTAATACTTATCATATTTTGCATGATTTTTCTATTTTTAAGTATATAGCCTTCATTTAGTACCATAAATTGTACTCACTCTGTACCGACATGATATTTACAGTTGGGATAAATTTTAAGTATTTTTAATACTTTTGCTAAACATTAAGTTTTAATTTTCTCGGATTGATAACGATCAAGTACAAACAAAAATTTTAATTGTTATTCTTAAATCTTGTAAGTTTTAACCTTAATATTTCTAGAGTGCAAATCTAAAATAGTTTCAGAAAATTTACATCCCACTTATCGATTGTTTAATGAAGAATTACGATTTTTCAACATTTTCTAATGAATTCGCCCAACAGAAATCCTCCTAAGCAGAATCATTGAGCTATAAATGAAATTTCCTCCACAACGTGTCGAGAGTTTCGATTTTGAAACTCTGGAGAAATGATTCTGATCAACTTTGAACATGTGAAATTAATGAGAAGAAATTGAAGACGAAAGAAGAAAACGTATGATGATAAAATAGAACATTCCTCTAAATTGGAAATATAAACATGAATTTGAAAAAAAACCATGGTAATGTAAACATTATTTCGGAACAGAGGAGCAAAATATTTATTGTAGCATGTGCCAAAACCGAATCCTACATAACATAAGGTTGTTCAACACAAATATAAATAAACAAACTCATCAGTTGAAAACAAAGTTGATTTATCAGAGTCAGGTTCAGAAAAAGAAAATTGATGCATCATTTACTGACAATTTTATCCCCATAAATAATGATTATCGAATGAAATAAAATGGAAGATGAGTTTTCTTAACAAACGGCAACTAAGACAAGAATAAATAGGTTTAAGACCAGGAACTACTATTTGTAAAATGTTGGAAATTTCTCACGACACACTTCTACAAGCGGATTATCTCACACGATTATCGGCTTGTATTTTAGATGACGATACACAACAGACTGTAAATATCTGGTATACTTATTTTAGAACTGAATCTCAATTTAAATCCCTGAACGATTCTTCCGATGACTTCAATCCCATGACACCAGTCTTAAAATCATTAATATTAATTATAATATAAATTTTCTATACTCCTACAATCTTATTCTTATTCTCCTTGTGACTGGTTAAAGAGATTTATTTTCAGAGTGTATAAAATACCTCCATCAATAAGATATTTATCTTATGTATATCTATTCATATTCGATATCCGAGTAAAGATAAATATGGAAGATTTATTACTTATTATATTTTCCGATTCTACAAGACAATTTATTTTAACTTTCAAGTTTAGACAATTATATAATCCCCATTTTAAATAGACAGATTATTAAGTAAAATAATCGAAATGTAATATTAAATAATAATTTTTATGGCTTTGACGGCCATTTTACAGAGAAAATAAAATGAGTGGACAGCAAGTGATTTAACTTAATGTTACTGAGAACAAATGTTTAATAAAAGTTGAAGGATCAAACGCAGTGCGCAGCATTATGACTATCTTTTACAGTAGGTTACTGATCTACATGTATTGATGGAACTGTGCAATAGCAAGAGTTGCGTGCAATTCCCTATACCAGAAAATCAAAAAATATGATTGATATCAAAGACTGCACAATACTATGTTTTAAAAGCCTCAAGAGTTGCAATTATTTCTCAAATGGCCTTTGTTGTCAACCTCTGATTTATAACTAAAAGTTAACCTGAAAACTTTACTCACTTGGCTTGTAGAACCAATAAAAGACAAGTATTTTGTCTTAAAGAATTTGCATAATCTTGTTTCAGCTGGAATTATCAATCATACACCAGATACTCATAGCAGTGTCTCAAGATGCGTTTGTTTTGTTAGTGAAGCAAAAGATATTTTCTACACTCTAAATTTTTCTGTAGCAAAAACCAGATTTTCCTTTAATATCCGTTCTTATACATCTGGTGCGCCCACATTTACAAAAGCAATTAATATTAATTTTAGTAACTTATTTTAATAACGTCATTGAAAAGAATAAACTGATTAGAATAATGTGACTTCCATTCGATACTATAGTACATGATGAATTATTAGAATACAGGGTGCGGCAGCTATTTGAGAACACGTAATATAGACACCATATCTTTTTGTGTGTTATAATTACATAATTTTATTTTTGCTGGTAGACATGGCAGAAGCTACTCTTACGAATGAAATGAAAAGGCATGCAGTTATTGTGTCATTAGCTGCAGGACACACCGATTCAGAAATCGCTACATTTTTGAAAGTCGC
>MQRK01219267.1:2828-14669 GCA_001938485.1 Girardia tigrina
AGATGAAAGGATACCACACAAAATATTAAAAATAACATTTTTATTTGTAAATATAATATTTACTTCCACTTCATCGTCTTTTTACTTAGGAAATTTGTATAAGTGATGATTTTTATGGGCGCGAACAGACATTTGGAACGCACTGTATATGTTCAACCCGATAGAATTCAGCTTTAGTAAAATAAAAACAAGTGTAAAAACTCGTAGGGAGAGAGCTTGATTTAGGGAATAGCATAAAGGAAGCGATATCAAATATCTCTTCTCTTGATTGTGAAGGATAGTTTAGACATGTAAGAAGGAATACGTTTTTGGCTTCACAAGAGCATATCTTCAATTATATTTATATTTTATCTGAATTGTTTTTGTTAATTTTTTTAATAAAAGTATATTAAATATTTAATTTTTCAAATAACATTTATTTACAAAATTGTCAATTTCATTCTGAAAATACTATAATTTGCAGACAATATGAATGTATTACAGTAGTCAATAAAATACCGCATTTTTCCGTGTATAAGACCCCATTTTTACAAGCTTTTATTACGTTTCATTTGTTTGTCTGTCTGGATGCATCAAATCTTGCGATCGAAAATTCACCCACTTCCCGTTCACCTAGCGACATGAAACTTTCAGGACTGATGTATTCTAGGTGACAATACACTTTTTCACTGTCACTGCTTATCTACCGCCTTTAGTTTGGCCGCAAAAAGTAATTAAAGTGTCGTTCTCATGTTATCCTCAGTAGTAGGCTTTGAAATTTGCTACATCTAAATGCAAATAGAAAGCGAATTTTCGCCTAGTAGGCTTTGATAATTCAGTCAAAAAATGTGAGAAATGGGTGAAATAGATACAGAACCGCAAACATCTGACAAATTATAAAAGCTTGTACACCAAAATTTTTTTTGGTATGATTATACTTATTGTCAAAATTTAATGAACATTTAATTCGAATTTTCAAAAATTAGTAAATATTTGAAATATTTCTCCAACACAAAAGATTTCAATTTATTTTCTAGAATGAATTAAGTACTTTTTTGAACTTTTTTCCAAAAATGCACACCCAAAAATAAGGGGGGAAAATACGGTAATTACAAAAAAACTTGATGAAATTAGCAAAGTAATTTTAAATAATTTTTAAATACCTTTTTTAAAATACCGGTCTGATAGTCTCTCCATAGACAGTCCACCTGGTCGAGTTCAGTACATCTTAACTCACAAATCATTTCCCCGGCTTCTCGGTCTCTCAAAAAACTACTAGTTTGAGCTATAATATCCATTTGCCTGTCGAGAGTCTCCGATCGGTTTGATTGCAACGAATCCTTAATTCAAACAATTGAGTTTAAAAAAAAGATTTACAAAGAAGCAGTTTTTATGATAACATTTCGATTGATAGCCCTATTCATTTTTATACCTACGAGAAAAATGGTTTGCGGAAAAAACCAAATAGCTATAAAAGCACTCATGGAAAAAACGCATTTCTAAAAGTAAAACGAAAAATAAAATAGAATTTGGTGAATTCATAAATTTTTAAATATTTGAAAATTAAAAATATCTAAAATATTTAAAATCTTATTGAAACTTATTGTAAGGAATTTTTCGAATTAAAACATATTTTATAAATAATTAATTAAAGTTAATTTTTTAAAAAGTCATTAACAATTTTTAAGTTAAAAACAAAATTATAGTTAAAATCATTGGCAGCGTTGTCGTTTGTGTTATTAGAAGACGTGTAAGATAATTTTAATATCCTTGCAAACATTTTTCCAGATGAAGACAGATTTAACGATGTACTGATCTATTTTTATCGATAACTACAAGGTGCCGCCGGAAGAAGTTCTCAATTCCACATGACAACATGGAATCACTACAATGCAGCTCTTGATCAATCTCCAAGGATAACTAATTGTTGCGAAGGGTTTCAAATTGCCCTTAACTTCCTATTTCATTCAGGTCATCCGAGTTTATATATTCTTTTCGATTGATTGAGTAGAGATTTAGCGTACCATAAGCTAGCATTAGTAAACTCACAAGCTAACCACCTGGAACCAACTAAAAGGAAATACAGAAAACTCTATGCGATTATAGCCAGTTCAGTGGAAAATATCATGAAACAGAGGACAATAGCTAATCTGCAATAGTTTATATTTCTGTTCATTATTTTTTTCTGTCGGTTCTGAATAAGTTTTAAACGAAAACAAATGCAACCAAATATAAGTAATATTTCATAAAGTCTAAATTAAAATGCATTTTTTTCCATATGCGCTTTTTTCATTTGTGCTTTTTCCGGTCGCGGAGAAAAATTTGTTTCAGAAAAAAATTATTGGTGTATAAAAAAGAATATCCATGGTGTTTAATAAAAAAATACTAGTTTTATCAAACTTCCAGATATTTAATACATATTTTTATGAAATCAAATCTTTTGAAAGGATTACATTGACTATTATTTGACAATTAGATTTGAGTCGGTACCGAAACTTCAAAAATCTTTTAGATTTTTCGACAAATTCTTCCAAATTATTTTTTTGTAAGTCTCAAGAACCAGATTCTTTCAATATATGAACAGGGTCGCCGTGTTAAACAATGCATAAAGAAGATAAGAACACTAATCAGTCACAATTAATAATTAATAAAATATATTTAATAATTAAAACAAATTGATACATTGCGAGACTTTATAAAGAAATAATTGGAACCATATTTAATTAATTAAAAAAAATATTATAGATACGAGAAATAATAACTTGTAATAATGATCGTCATGTCCTTATAACGATTGGACTGACTGGAGCAAGAGTGATTCTATCTAAAAGACAGACAGTATTATATGAATACAATTCACGGAAGGATGTAACTGAGGTTCGAAGAGTTCTAACCTATGAGATCGACTCAGAAAATCACAGAATCAGCGGCCGTAAAAAGCAAATGATGAGAGAGCGCATTGCTCGCGATGTGCTCTGGATATTCAACGATCCGACAGATTTGGCAGAATACAGGGAAAGTCAAAACGAAAGAGGGCTTCTCGACAACGATGAGGAATTCAAACACCTGATCAAAGGAACCATATGTGAGCGACTGAAAGAGGTAGTCGAGAACGAGAAAGAATATTCGAGAATGCTTCAGTCGCGCATCAAACTATTGGCCTGCTCATTCCCTTCTTGCTTTAAAGAATTTGCTGAGCATAGAGACACAAACTCACAAGACACATTAAGGATGTGCATCTGGCCGCGGCGCCGACGGCACAGAGAGGTGGTGGTTCATTTATATGTCCCATGGAGAACTGTCACAATAATGGATGGCTACAACGGCATTTATTAATAGCTCATCGAATCCAAATGGTACTACGAACATCCAAGTAGTACAAGAAGAAACAGAAAGACGTACTGGACCTTTGAACTTGAACGCAGAACATGATATGCCAGTGTTTGCCAGTGTAACTGATGAGGACTGTCCCAGAGTAATTCCTAGTGCGGTGCTGAGTTTTTGGCTGGATAATATAACGGATATGAGAGTGTTTCATTGCCCATTTCCCTGTTGCACTAAGTACGTTTATACAAACAAGTCTCCAGAATCACAGAACAAAGGAACATGACTGCTCATTTCTCAGAGGGAAGCCGAAGCGTGCCCGTGAATTGAAAGCTCGCACTCTTGCATCTGAAGCCGTGTGAGAGGATCAGAAAACTTTGTATTTGTCAAATGGTTTCTACCCGATACAGAGTCTATGATTCACTACCCAGTGCGCCAATGCTGAGTATTATTTGTAACAGTCGGGGGAGGCTTTTTTTTAATAATGATCATGTTATTCTGAACAAATAAAAATAATCAACTAATTACCATTTCTTCTAAATAATTCCCGGAATCCATTCGAATACGAATACGTATCTTGGCGTAAAAGAATCCCGGTGCCAAGTCTTTTTGTTTTGAATAAACATCTCTTAAATTATCGAAAACTTTATCATCCGTTTCCAGATCATCGGATTCAGTGTTGACGGTTGACTGATTGTGATTTGTTGATTTGGTGTTACTAATGTTACTGTTTGAATGCAATAGCAACTGAATTGGAGCTTCGACAACACCGGGCAAAGAATACGAATTTAATAATGTGATCTAAATATTTAAAATAATGATATTATGAAAACACTTTTTTATAAAAGATAACTTAAACAGATTTTCTCAAACTATTTGAATGAAAAGTATTATTCTACATAGATATTATACTTTCAAAAAATAAAAATGTTATTTGAGACGAAATTTTATTTAAAATACAAAAAACTGAAAATAAAGTATCTTAGTATAAAAAATAAGATTTTTTTTAACCCAAATCAAATACATCAATTATATATTGTCACTGTATTTAATTATTTTTTATAATTAATTTTTAGATTTGCAATTATATATTGTTTTATAGATTGTTTACCTTTTGAAATTTATTTTGAATTGTGTTATAATATTTTTGTCTAAAAATAGAATATGGCATTAACAACTGAGGGTTGTGTGAATAATAGCAAATTTTGTAGTTAACCCTATTAAGAACATTTAAACAAGTCTCGTTTAAATCTTTATTACAATCACATTTAGAGTCATTATGACTCTCAGAAGGTCTTTCATCGTTTGCCATCGTTCTAATTGGTTTTCTTATTTCTGTTTTTAATCATGATTATTCGAACATTTTTTCTAAATTATTTATTAAAATATTTAACCTCTAAAAAAATATTAATTTTTACCATATTTTAATAAATCCAAAAATAATAAAAATGACATCAAATTATTAAAAATGCATTTAATTTAAATTTTACTAAAAATTATTAAACTTAATTTTAATTCTGAAATTAAAGATATGAACTTATAAAATGATTATTTTAATTATGTTCGAATAGTCAATCACTTTAAACTTTATAAAAAAATACCAATTTCCATCTGGGTGGGAGAATCACCATACTAAATTTAACATACATCATCCATACATTTACACATTCAAACAATTTAAAATATTCCTCACAAACCCTTTCCAGCCCAAATTATTATTTTTGAATTAAATTGCTAAGAAACAAGTGAGAATCGCGCTTTTTTGCATTCTAATATATGTAGTGTCATCTATAAAACTTTTTAGAAACTATTACTGTGTAAAATTTAAATTGGGTAAAAGAGATAACTGTAATTTAATTTTTCAAATATGTTGCCATATTGCAACAATGGGTTGGAAAGGGTTAAGAGCCATTGCATGATAATTTATCTTATTTATTTTGATTATATTTCTTAGTACAATTATTTCATTATTGGAAAATGAACAAACTAATTCCCTTAAAGACGAGACAACAATTATATGATAATTAACTAGTCGATATTACTTTCAAGACTTTTGGAAAAAAGAAACAATTAAACACCAAAAAACGAAAATGATGTAGTAATGTTAATTCCGAAAGCCTTGTGTTAGCATATGCTTCGATCGTTGATTAATTGTGTGACAGGTAAATGCATTATTATAACATGCATTTTGATATACCATACGCATTACAAATCACTTATAAAATAGAATAAAGAATTAATTTAAAGTAATAACAGAATAAATATTATTTCGTTATGATAATAATAAATTTGTAAACCAAAATTATTTATTAAAAGTAGAACTAAATTGACATGCAGATAATATAAATATTTGAGAATTTTTCACGTAATTGAGAATAATTCGACATTTTTATTAATTAATGACACATTAAATAATAAAAAGAGAATATGGATCATATGTTGAAGTGTCATAAAAATTGTAGGAAAGGACAGTGATTTTATGGTTTCAATAAGTAACTTTGATTATAAATACGAAAGGATAATTACTGAAGCACTGTTAATTAAGTTTTTGAAACTACTAGTTTAAACGTGCAAAGTAATTTATCCAATCATATAAAAGTATTTTGACGTAAGACTCGTTAGAAGCAAAGATTGTTTAACTATATAGGCAACATCAGTTGATTAGAATTCAGAACTGATAATGTCATAAACATGAAACATGTCTTCAATAAATAAAAATTTAAAATGGCATTATTCTCTTAATTTAGAATACTTTTCCAGATGTTTTATAAAAATTACTGGATTTTTAAGAATAAAGACCCATCCCAAATAATTATATATATTTGGGGGCTGTTATATGAAAAACTCCGATACAATCAGAAAGATCACAATTATCACCAACATTAAAATCATTTTTTATGAGTCTTTTAGTTACTGTTTCCAAAAATAATAATATTCATATGTTTAGGGGGGCTTATATACGGAAAACTCCGGTATATATAATTTTTCTTGAGCCTATTTTTTCAAGCAATGATTTAAAATGGAAGTAACAATCATGAAATCGGCATGTAATCGCTGAATTATACGAGTGGAACCCCGATAATTCGATGCTTCAACTGACCCAAAAATTTAATCAAATTAAACGATAAAAATTATGTATTTAATATTATGTTTAAAAAAGATTAAAAGAACGCTTAATTTATTCAAGATAATACAGTAGGTAATCATAAAAATTGAAAATTGGGAACAAAGTTATATCACAACAGGAGTACAAAAATCAATTTAACTCTGGGAATTCCTACATTTCGTTTAGAACCTTAAAAAATGAGCAGAAACAGCTGTGCGCTGCATTAATTCTTGCCTAGAAGTTTGCATCGCAATTCTAATTTCAAGGTTAGTTAATGGTGCTGTAATCGTTAATGAATCATTTGGTTCTCCCTCTTTCGTTTCAATGTGATCATCATGTGTGGTTAAGGAAAATGAGTGGTTTTTATTTTGAACATTTTCAATTATGTCTTCATCGGTCATCATGCTATCAAATGCGACATTCTTATCACAATCTATATAATCGTTAAATTCTTCATCCACATCGGAGACCAATCTTAATAGTTCAAAATTTTGTTCAGCACTTTTAGCGAGTACAACCAAAACAATGATCTCATCATCGTCTTGATAATTCTCATCATAAAATCCTACTTTTTTTAAAACAAATTTGAATAATTGTCGACGAAACTTTAGTGTCCCATATCCTCAAAGATTTCTTAATAAAATCCAACAAATTAATTTTTGGAATTGGTAACTTTTTCTCGATATTATCCATCATTTCCTTAACCAACTCATTCCTGTAATGAACTTTCAAACACCGTATAATCCCCATATACATCGGTTGCAGTAGTGCAATTAAATTGGGAGGAAAAAATTCCAACCGGATGTTCTTTAATTTCGATTGAACCTCTTTTTTATGGAAGGAACAATTGTCAAAAAAATATCACCTTCCGATTCTTTTTTGCAAAATGATCATCTAATTTTAACAGCCATTTCTCGAAAATTCATCCACGCCTTGCTATTAAAATCGTAATCGACCGGGAGGGCGGATATTTTTGAAACAATGAGGATGTTTTGCCTTACCGATGACTAACGGCGTGATTTTTTCAGTGCCCGACATGTTCGCACACAACCTCAATGTGATCCTCTCCTTACTAAATTTAACCTTTTGGCAGATGTCCCCTTTATAGGTAAAAGACTTTCCTGGAATACATTTATAAAATAATCCCGTCTCGTCTCCATTGAAAATATCCTTCTCGTCATAAGATTGAAAAATAGGGCTTAAAATTGTGTGCACATAATCTTGAGCGACTGCCTTGTTAGATTCCGCTGCATCTCCCGAAAGACATCACCATTTTAATCCAGTGCGTTTTTTCAATCTGTTAAACCACCCATTACTGGCTTTAAATGTATTGCAGTTCAACGTCATCCCATATCTCGTTGACTTTTCCTTGATAATTTTGCCATTTACAGGAAGATTACTACTTCTTGCTTCTTTTACAAACAGTTCTACTGCCAATCAATATTTTCAAAGTTTTCATGTCTTAATCTTTAGCGGGATAACAGTACAGGATTGTTTTTAATTTTTTCTTTGAAATTCTCCTTATTCTTTATTATTGTAGACAGTGTGTTGGACGGTACTCCAAATTTTGCAGTAACTACTTTAACAAGACTGCCTTCTTCTACCTCATTTATTACTTTAAGTTTTTCTTTAATAGACAAAGTTTTATATTTTATATTTCTTTTCCCCATTTTGAGGCCCTTGAACGTTTTTAATCTATTAAAAATAAAATAAATATGAAATCGAATTAAACAGACTACTTTATATTAAATTATTATTGATAAATAATCCGAATTATCGAGGGATCGAATTAACAGGGTAATTGATTTATCGGGGTTTATATATATATATATATATATATATATATATATGGAATTTTCATTAGACTAAAAAGAAAATCGAATTATCGGTGTTCCACCCGTAATTATTTTATTTATTTTAGATTTATATGACCTAATTAATTAAACCTAGCATGTCACTCACAGTAATTTTCAAGCAATATTGCGTAGAAATTGAGAGGATGCATGACAAAGACGTAATGTATTTAGTCTGTCGCCACCACATAATGGAGCTGCATTCACCACATGTATAAGTGCATCATCTAGTTCTGAAGTTCTGCTTTTTAGGAAATTTAGGCAGCATCAGTCGTTCATTGATCACAGTCGATATGAAACCTTTGCTCAAATGAATGATATTCCAAATTCAGTGAAGCAAGAAACAATGACTTTTGGTTACTGACATTTTAAATTATTGCTGTACATTTTATTGTCATTGAAAATAACGTGTTTTGACAGTGTATGGTTTGAATTCCAAACCAATTTGGCCACCTCACAACATTTTGTGATTGAGGACACATTTTGCATAAGCACTATCTACGACAACAGAAATGTTTTAAAAAGGTGTGGAATAAAGAATTATGAAAAAAACTTCATCATTGGTACATATATATCTATGGAATTTAGAAACCTATTTTTGAAGGTATTTTACTCAATCAATTTTCTTCAAACTTTGCACACTTACTCATTTTCGATGACAATAAATGATAATGTGAAAATTTGATCAAAAAAACTTTTTACGGTCCCAAAATGGGAAAGAAGCGGAAAATTCGGAGTTCCTGAACAATATTAATTGAAAAAGATCTGCAGTGAAACTCTGATATTTCGAACTCGATTATCTCGAAGACATTTTCTGGTCCCAAGTTTTTTCTATGTTGTTTCTTTATCTTTGTAATCGGCTATCTCGAAGCAAATTTACGTAAAATTTTGTTAAATTTCCACGTATATCTCGAATTTTTATAATTTAAATGTATTTGTTTTATAAATAGTGGTTATAGGGTTCATGATCAACGATATAGTTCATAATACAAAATATCGAGCTGTCATTTCTGCCAGCTGACACTACCTCTAAGATCCAAGTCATGGATGGAGGTATCATCAACGCTTTTAAGAAAGTTATTGACAGAAGATTAGCGTCCAGCGAGGCGAATCAACAATTTTACTTCAATCTATTTGACTGTCTCTTTTATTTAAAGTAATCATGGGACAGCATATATGCAAGTATTATTCAAAAGTGCTTCAAACCTTGCGGTTTTGGCCATCTGCAGGCGTTCAGGGATGGGACTAACGATAATACAGAGGTTGAAAATGTAGAACATTTTCGAAAAGATGCGATCTCACTAGTTCCTTGAGCTTTTTTGAATATGCTGTTGTCGATTGTCAATCGCAGGTTCAATGACAGACAAAAACATCATGACAATTGTTTTGACTAAAGGGGGACGGGTCTCATTTATCTGAAACTGACGACAAAGAATCCAATGAACATCCTCTTCCTTCCACATAAAAAGTCCTCGAGTCAATACCGCTGCTTCAGAAATGGGCGAAGCACAATGATGGAGTTTTAACCGTCGAAATTGCAATGCTAACTAACTTGAAGAAGTAACCATCACGGAAAAGAAAACACAGACTCTCATAACAGACTTCTTTTGTTAATCTGTGTTTCCGCTATGCCAGTAATATACTGTTCTGTACGTATTGCACATTATTTAATGCGCTTGATCCATTAATTCTCTTTGTGTTTTATTTTGAATATGAGCAACAGTTTTTTTTAAAACGTGAATTACGGTATTTTTTATTCTGGGGGATTAAGTTTCCAATAATGAGAATTTCCATTAGTGAGAATTTCAGAATTAAAACAGCATGAGATTCTCGTCAATGGTAAAATTAATTACAACCTCGGTTATCTCAAAACTCGGATATTTCATTTTTTTTCATTCCCCATCGAATTCGAGTTATCCGAGTTCTACTGGACTTATAAATAGTTTATATTATTTTTTATTGTTCTTTTAAAATATTTTTTAATCAAAATTTTGTCGGCAAAGTAGAGTTATATCTGCATAAAGAATGTATATAAAAAATTTAATTTTTTGATTTACTAGTTGAAAATTAATTTAATTGAAAAAATATATCATTAAATATATACCATAAAGTCCGTGCAATATTCATTTACATGATGCAATTTTTTGTAAATTTCTACCACTCTAGGGGCAGGAATTGTTTAATTTTCGGATATTTTATAGATATTTCAAAGTTTTACGGTCTTCCTTATCGTAGAGTCCCACGGTGACCCCGGTTATGATATTTTTGCTCGCAAATCAATTGTTTATAAGGTGATTTGAAACTGTAATAGGAAATACTTCTTCGAATTTTCTTTAAAATAATTTAAAATTGCATTTGGTTGTAAATATAAATTCTTTGTTCAAAATTAAGTTTACATTAAGATCATGCGATATCGAAAAAAAGAAAATATTTCATATAAAATAAACATGAAATAAAATAAATAAATCAAGAATATTATTAAAATTCAACAATGTCTGTAGGTCAGGTGTTCTCTAATTTCCAATTATTATAAATTCATTCAATTAATAAACATTTATATAAAAAATACATTAATAAATCAAATTACATTGCGATATCTTTGCCGAGACTGTTTTAAGCAATTTAAAACACGAGTCGCGAAATGTTCGCTGTTCATATCTTTCATTAATTTCGAGTCGCTTCCCGTGGCCGATATTTCACTCGATAATTTTTTAACTGATTCTCCATCATCGATTGAAGGTTTCAAATTTACAGAATCGATTTTCGGTTTTTTAATATAGGACAAACAACTGTTACAATCGTTCGCCGACAATCTTTTGCGAGCGGATCTCGTCAACCGAAGATTCGTAACCGGCTGACATTGTCTGATTGTATAAGGAGATCCGACAAAAACATTATTAAACTCGTCCATTTCACAGAGTGATATAAAACTTGTCACTTTGTCTAATAAACCTGTAGTAATTTAATTATAATTAATTGTTACTCAATATCGAATTTCAAAATAAATAAAAATTTTAACTACAAAATCGAAATATCGTTCCATAATATTCTTAGACACCCAATTCGGTACCTCTGATGAACAATTGGTCACAAGATAACAAATCTCAAAATTTGTTTTTTTTATATTTAAAAATTAATGAAAGTAAATTACTAAAAATAAAAATTATGAAAGTAATAGTTTAATTATAAAATATAATTGATTGTGTACTTATTTAATACTTATATGAAAACATATTATTACATCATTTTAACCTTTAACTGGGTAGAAGAGTCTTTTGGACTTTTTGTATTAACCGTACATAAATCAAAATAAAAATACTAATTCAAATTCAATTTTTTAGCACTTTTTTAAAACTAATCGTGAATTTTATTAAAAGAATGTTCGAATTTTCAAGGATTTCTTATGTATACATTCACTTTTCAGGTTAAGAGTCCGTCGGACTCTTCTATCCGTTTATGTTACAAAAACATTCTATCCGGTTAAAGGTTAAATGATTTTTGGATAAAATATTGATTACTAATGCAAGTGAAGGCCAAATGAACATAATTAATTGCAGATTATTTGCAAAATATAAAGAG
>MQRK01219284.1:0-15044 GCA_001938485.1 Girardia tigrina
TGTATAGTTTTATAATGAACTTTATTTAAACAAATTTTAATTTTTCCATTTTATTTTCTATATATGAGAAGATTAAAAATCATAATATTAACTTTATTTTCAATTACTAAAATTATGAGAAAATTAAAAATTTATGTGAAAATAGCCAGATAATTTGCGCGCGCAATTTATTCGGATAATTTGCGTATGTACAAACTATTTGGGGTAGCACGGTAGTAACTGTTTACAGACGATTGACTTAAACTTCTATAATGTTTCAGAATTAGGGAAGAACATTAATTAGAATAAAAGTTTATTAAAACTTCTTTTGAACATAAACCTATTTGTATTAAATGTTAAATAATAATTTATTCTTATTTCACAGGTTATTATTTGTGCTACATCAACTCAACAATTAATCCAATTCTCTATGCGTATTGCAATATTATATTCCGGCAGACATTTTGGAGAATAATAATTTGTGAACGATCAAAAAGAAATTCGAGTTGGTTTTCCTGTCGTCCATCCACAGCTTCTTCGAATTGAAAGAAATGTGATAACTCATTTATATTAGATTCGTATTTCTAGGGACTTTCATTTAAATGTTGTATCTGTTCTACTTATTTTTTAATATATTTTTTTCATTTTCAAAAAAGGATTACGGAAAAACATAAAAATGTTTTAGTCATAATTGAAAAAAAGATTCCTTTATTAAAAATCGTTTTAACACGATCTTTATATATTTATTTACAGTAAACCCTATAAAAGTACATCCAGCATTTTAAAAGGATAATTACTACAAAAGGAGATTGAAATTTGTTTGACTTTATGTGTAATATTATTATATAAATTTTTATCAGAATAAACTCAAAATAAATGATAAAGAAGTAATCGGATAATGGAAATCGTGCCAAAAAATAAAACAATAACGATCGCTTCGAAAGAAGAAAGAATAACATGAATCGCAAATGAACCATTTGAGAAATTATATATAAGCGTATACAGCTTACTAAGAGTAATGCGGAGTATAAAGAACATTAATTGAGTTTTCTTTATATTTATTTATATCACAATTTGAATTGCCACTAGAACAATTCTCCGTAAAACTTGCGTAGCTTGTCATCGTTCTTGATTGATTATCACAATTTGAATTGCCACTAGAACAATTCTCCGTAAAACTTGCGTAGCTTGTCATCGTTCTTGATTGATAATCTTTAATAATATTCTTTAACGTCTTATTATTCAAACAAATTTAAATTACAATTTAATTATTACAAAAATTTAAATTTGAAATTATTTTTATATATTTTAAGAAAATATTATTAAAATATTATTTATGAAATATTAGTTTAATTCTAAAGTGATTATTTAAATTTTAATACTTGATTAAATAACCCGACGTTTTAAAATATTAAAAATATCAATCTTCCTTCTGGGAGGGAGAAACACAATTCTAAAACAACATACCAAACAACACACAATAAACACCATTCAAAAATATTCCTCACATGGAGAAAGAACAAACATCGTTGCATTCCTCGACCAGCTTAGAGATAAATATCAGAAACATTCATTAATAAATAAAACAAAGTAATTTTAAAAGATACAAAAATGACAAAATGTACTTTTAAATTTGGAGCTTCAAAAGAAATACAGATTTTTGAAAAAAAAATCGAATCAAAGATATATAAAGATATGGTTAAATGAATGGATATAAAAATGTGCTTCTGAAACCCATACCATCAACATTCAAATGAAATAACAGAAAAACGATTTCGAACATTAAGAGAATATTTAAATGCATCTCTGCATAAAAGAACTTGGATAAACTGAGAAGAATTGTTACCCAAAATAAAATTTACTTTATTAAACGCAACATTTCAGAAGACAATAGCAAGCGTCCGGCCAAAATTATATTTGGAAAGAGAATACTCAGGTAAAGATAACATAGTAGAGAGGGAAAGATGGATCTAAAATAAGATCTAAATAAATACCAACGAGAAATACGTTCGAGATCGGATATGTAGTACTAGTCAAAGTGGAAACCGAAATCAATGAAAAAGATAAGTATAAAAGACTTTACAAAATGATCTAGAAGATGCTTGATAGGGGATACAGACTCAGTCATGAAAATGGGAAAATCGTAGATTGCAATGTAGAAAAATTAAAATAATTTTTAAACCTATTAACACTTCATGTCGTCAAATAATTTACTTAAAACAATTCATATTCAATATTAGAATTTTTTATCAAAAATTAAAAATTAAACTAAATTAAAAATTGCGAAATCATATATAAAAATCAAAAAGGGCAATTAAAAAATACGAAAAACTAAAAGAATGTTTAATTCAAAATTTTTCAAAAACATTTTTATAAATTAAATTTATCTAATTATCATAATTTTTATCAATGAATTCAAAAATTGATGTAATTAACATGTCTTAAATCTTTTTACAATTAATTATTTAACAAATTAAATTAAAATCAAATTAAGACATGCATTAAGAAAAGTTAAGCAGGCCTCAAACTAAAATACGAGTCACTCGAAGCCGAAGCTAAAGCAAAGTTCCCAAGTTGGGGTGTGCATCTCGGTACACTAGTCGTTGATTGTCTCGGTTCCTGGCCAAAGAAGAATGACGAAGTGCTCCAAGATCTGAAACTAACTGATATCGCAATCAACAACCTTCTGAGACGATGTGTAATATCAAATATCCAATACTGCGCATCGACATGGGCGAAACACAACATCAACAGTTTCAACCCATGCTCCAGTTCCACGGAAGCTCCAGTCAACTCAATTCTGGAATGGATTCAAACTATGGACGCTTAACGACGCTGTAGTCAAAACTGATCCTCTCTCTTTGGTCCTTTGAGACCTACTCCTTGTCATACTTGTTTTATTGAAATAAAATTTTGTCTTGTATATAACTGAAATCATTGTTTAATTTTGAATTTTATTTCGTATTTGAAGAGCACATAGAAGAGCTAAAGATTCGTTGGATGTATTATCAGATCAAATACAAAAGATAAAACATATTATAGGCAAAAAAATCTTAATATTATAGAAGAAATATTTTTTAAAATTTATAATAATATTTATATAAAAATATATATATAATTATTTTTAGTGCTACTTATAAAAATAAGTAAATAGTTACATAATAAACATTTCAAAAATTGTTTTCGAAATCTTGGGTATTACATAGCGAAAATATCTTTTATTATAATTATTAATTAATTAATCTTATTATTATTAACCAACTGAGTGTTGGTAATTAAAGTAAAATGTTGTGTTATTCAAATAGAAAATTAATTTATAATTTTTGTATTTAAAAAGGTCTCGTTTTCAGATCTAAAATTCCTTTACTAAAATAATTTATTTTGAGTATTTTACTATGGTTTGTCATTTTGAAAAGTAATTTATACACTTTCTATGAATCAAAAAATCTAGTACATTGGAAAGATCCGAATTAGTGAGCATTCATAATCGAGTCGATCGAGAAAGGTTCGTAATCAATGGATGCATTGTTAGAATTGCATGTCCTCAGTTACAAAGGAAGGGTTTTCTCTTTTACAGAAGATATTTGATTCAGAATTTGAGCAGTAGTTCTCTGAATCATTAGTGATAAGACTCCAAGCCATTAATTAACATTCAAAATAGACAAAGTATAGCAATTTCAAATCTTAAATTAAACCGGAAATCTCATCGATGCAATTTGACTGAAATGTCTGACTAAATTGCAATTTGAGAGAACAATTGGATCTCTAAACTGTACAGCTTTGAGGTGGGTAATATTCGATCAGTGCAAGACAATCACACACCGACAAAATACATTTTGGTTTTTTTCTTTGTTCTTTCAAAATCGAATAAATCTTTCAGGTTGAATAAATGTAATAAAAATATAAATAGTAGTAGATTATTATTATTTTTCTTATAAAAAATTTAAATAAAACAGTATTTATTTATATAATTATTTGTATTCTTAAAAAACGAAATTCTTAATTTAAAAGTTCATGTTTTTAAAAGAATAAAATAATTAGTTAAAAAGTTCAGGCCTGGAGGCCAAAATGTAAAAATAAGAGGACTCGTCAGGAGTCAAAGATCAGAAGTCGGACTTTCCAACTTATAGTTCGTGTCTAACAAAATAATATAAATACGTTAGCAAATAAAGTTTAATTTAATTTTTTTAAGAACCTCGTCGAATAAATTAATTTTATATTTAGACGATAACCCGATTCGTTTTGAATTTTAATAGTTAAATTTATTTTGGAGTCAATGAAAAAAATTTGAAAAGGAAAGATTTTGCAAAAAGGAAATCAATTTTATCGGGAAGAAGCGGTTAAATTTATTTTAAAAGAAGAAAATATCGAATGCGTATCGAAAAAATATTTTGAGACAATTCGATTGGAGAAATTAATTTAAATTATCTTAGCGGGTTATCATAATCATATAAAATTAATTTAAACATTTAATTTCCTTAATTAAATTTTGATTAAAATCATATCTTGTATTTATAATTTTAAATTCATTTTCAACCTGATTTTACTAATTGGAGATATCTGATTAATGAAGAATCAATCCTTATAGGCAATATCTCATCCTTATTTATTTATATTTTTACTATTGTGAATAGTGTAATAAATAAATAAATCTTATTGAAAAACAAATCTGTTGACTTTTTAATTATTTTAATATTAATTCATAATAAAATTTTTGCTAAGTAATTAAATTCTTACGATCAAGTTTTAGTTTTAAATTCAAAGCAATATCTTAATCTAAAGACCTTACCCCCTTTTAGGAACACCACATAAAAAGGCGAACCAGAGAAATAGAAATAATTTTTGTTTGGTTTCCGAAAGTTTAATATACTTCTCCGGAGACCCAACACGTTCATACAATAGTAATGTGAAGGCTAAAATTGAGTGTGATAAGTTTCATCGGCCATCGCACTGGTGCTAGAGTAAACATATCGTTTTCATATATAAACATATCGTTATTAGTATACTTTAAATTAAAATATAAATATCGCTATGGGATAATTAATTAATTTTAATTAATTAAAATACTCAGAAATTATTTTTTTTGCTGCTTTTGATATTTTTGGTGGTTGCTCTGATTATTGTATCGTGAGTACATTTCAATACTTCAAGTTGATAAAAAAAGAGAACGAAACGAAACCAGTCATTCCATTATTAGTGTAAAAGAGCTAATTGAAACGTATGCTTCGAATAACTCTTTTATCAAAATATTTATATAAATAGAAATAAAAAAAATAATTTTAATTAAACTATATTAAATAATAAAAAGATGCTTGAACCCAAGTAGTATATAAGATTTTTAATACCACAGTAATTGGCAAAGACGTAACGTACCAAATCGATGATTCTATTATTCTTTGACTACACAACTTTGGTTATTCTTTGTCTCGTTTCTTCTAATATTTATTTTGGTAATTGAAAGATGACGGATTATCCTTGAATGTTCTATTTTTGATGATTACAATTTTAATATTCAGCAAATTGATAAGATATTGTCCAGCAATAGGATACGATTAGACGATTAAATGACTAAGTCTTGATTCGATAATACTTCGCTCAACTAAGTTGATAAATAATAGAACGGNCCAAACAACACCACTAATGATAGGATCAAAATTCAGTCCAGGACAGATAACTTTAAATTATCAAATTTTTATTCATCGATTTTTATAATCGATATATTTTTTAGTAAATTTATACATAATAATTGACTGGGTCACTACAATTAGATTAACAATAGTTCGAAACTATTTACAACAAAAATTATATAACACGAACCAATACAATTATATTCAACAGACGAAATCTGAATTTTCGACATCCCTGATATAACGAAATTATAAACTTATCGAATTCTAAACGTAACTTATTATTTATTGTTATCATCATTATTTTGTGATATTATTTGAGACTTCTTTTTTATTCCTTCCATTTATTGTTTTCATTAATATAATTTGTAGCGACAAAATCAGAAAACAAGGCTTGATAATAAATAAGAAGTTATTTTACTCCACAAATCTTCCGCTCGACTCCAATTTCGCGCCTAATCTATACGATTATTTAAACAACTACAATTAATTGTTCATCTATTTATTATCATTTACTCTCACATAATTATATTATTTAATTTTGATATTTTATTTATTGTTAAAAGTGAGTTTACATATTTTCAACATAGTAACTTGATGCTAAATTTAATTTTTTCTAATTTGTAATCAAAACTGTATATGATAATCTACCACAAAAGACATCAAGTAAGCTAATATCACATTAAAATTTACATGTTAAGTAAAAAGATTGCAAAAAGTGCCGGGGTGCAGGTAATAGCCCAGCCAACTATTTCTTTATTTAAAAATTAAATGTTAACAAATATATTTTTTAATGAATTGTACTCAAAAACGAGTTTTTTTATTAATAAAACTTTTTTTGAAGATTTTCTTCGATGATTTAAATAAGAATTTCTTTTACGAGAAATCGTTAAATTTAATTTATTCGATTGAAATTCGATATTTGATTGATAAAACGATTTAAATAGTTATTTTGAAACATCCTCCGATTTAGATTGACAAAAAGCAACTTCCTAATTATCGAACATGTACCATTAAACAACTTGATACCCTTAAAAAAGTTTTAATTTATTATTTACTTCAACATCAATAAAACTTAAGTATGAACGATTTACAACTATAAATATATAACCAAAATAATAAACTTTACCCCTTTAGACTTGAATAAACTATTCTAATCCAAAAATTATAATTAGTTCAATTTAAATATCGTATATTTTCTACACTCTATTGAGTGAACTGATAATTTACGAATACTGATTCATTTTTTTTAAATCATAAACATCAATGTTTAATATTTTGAGAAAGGTTTGGTATCCAACGGTAGCTGAAAAATCGAATGTTAACAAAGGAGAAAATGTCATTTTAATGAATATTATCAAATCTAATGAAAGCTTTTGTTCCAGTCAAGAGCATTTGATATCCGGCAAGAAAAAAATTTCAATTAAAATAAAACTTTCCAACGATTTGGCGGCTAATAATCCAATTGATAGTTTCAGTTTTATGGTCGAACAGAAGAATTTTTCCAAGAATTCCTTAAATACCACATCCGACCTCCAAGCGAAGTACACTAACAGAAAGTTTTTATCTGCAATAACGAGTCCGAAATTTCATAATTCCCTTCGGTAAGATTTCAATTTATATGCTTCAAGTTGTAAGATCATTTCTTTAACATTTCGATTTGATAATAAATTAAAAATAAACGTATAAATAGTGTTTCGTTATATAAAAGGATTTATTTAGTTAAGTCAAATCTCGAATACATTTATCCAGCTTTATTCAATATTTCGGATAATTTGATATATATATAATATTTGTCTAAAAAGTGTGTTGGTTTGTTTGTTTGTCGGTCACGCTTTTCAATGTGAAATTGCGGATGAACCAGTGTAAATCCATTTAAAATCGTGGTCAATCTGAATAGCCCGCATCAATAAAATTTTATCGGTGTAGAGCCTTTTCCGAATGACGCCCGGAAGCAGATGAAATCGATCGAAAACCTTACAAGTCGTTAAATGGTTAGATTAACACCGATTTCGAATAATGATGATTCCTACACGGATTTTCTTGAAAATTTTTATGAAATTATGAATAAAATACTAATTCACTAGATAAATGATGAATTTTATCACTTATTCACTAATTATTTTGCTAAAAATCGATTTTATAAAAATTACAAATTTTCGTTATTAAGAAATAGTATCAACAAATAAAATGCAAAATTGAGGAGAAAGCGGACGTGGTCAATCTGGATAGCCCGCATCAATACAATTTTGTCGGTGTAGCATCTTTGCCGAAAGACACCCGGAAGTCGATGAAATCGATCGAAAACCATACAGATCGTTAAATGGTTAAATTAACACCGATTTCGAATAATGACGATTTTGATGATTCCTACACGGATTTTCGTGAAAATTTTTAGGAAAATATCAATAAAATACTAATTTATTTGATAAATGACGATTTCTATCACTTATTTACTAATTATATTTCTAAAAATCAATTTAGGTTAAATTTGCAAAATATCGTTATCATCTGATTGAGATGAGAAATATTGGAGGAAAAGTGAGTGAAACAGAGTAAAGTTGAGATGGCTCTGCATAGTCCGCATCGAGATTGTTCTGTCTGTACAGTGCCTTTGCGGAAAGGCCCTAGGAGCTGTTTCATTTGACTAACTGTTAAATTAACACAGAATTCAAAACAATTAGTAATATGTATTTTTACCAGAAATAGAACAACAAAGTTTATTTAAATGCAACACAAAGATTCAACTTCTATTTTTTCACTTATTTAAACAAATTTTCTTTTGATTATTACATTATTACAACATTATTACATCCCCGCCACACCCGCAACACACATCCGATGGCAATAGAACTTGCATCACACCATATCGTACCTTTTCGGCTCATATCCACATTCCAACGACCTCGTCCTGGATCTGAATTACTAATACGATCCATTACTTGATGAATAAAATTAATAGACTCTTTCTTCACTGGCTCATTCCATTGTAATCCATTACACGACTATTTTATGTAGTTACATGCTACAAACAACCTATTTCCAATCGTGTAATGACCAATTAACTTTCCAAAAATCGAATTTACACCTCTTCTAGTGATCTTGTCTGAAACGTTCAATGGCAAGGGGGTACTCCTCAATTAGTTTAATACTCAATCACATTGATACAATTAAAGACCAAGAACTCTCGCTCCGTTTAGTTCCTCTGGATCTTTACGTTGTAAACCGTATTTCAATAAATTATTCCGTACTAATTCTACGCACACTATGTCTTCATTTACCATGATATCATATACATAATGACGAGTTCCAAGGCGAACTTTTTCATCAATAGACAAAACCTTTGCTAAAATCATGGACATTATTTTCGGAGCGGATACTAAACCAAATCCTAATCTTGTGAGCTCGTAAAATTCACAATTAATTAGGACTCTCTGATACTTTCATAAAGTTGAATCTACTCCGATTTGTAAATATACATTTTTAAGTCGATAACTTTGCAATTCTTTGGCATACTTCTCCACTCACGAAGTTCGTCATCCACTGATACTGCATTTAATATATGAGAACTAATAAACTGATTCAAGTCTTGATAATCCATGACAGGCTTTATTTTACCCTTTTTTCATGTTTGGCCGCAAGCAACGATATAATTCCTTCTCCATCACTATTTGAACTTTTCTTTAACCAACCCTCACTAATCCAACCCTGTAGTACCTCATGAAACTTTATTCTGGTGTCTTATGGTAACTCACTACTTTATTTGACAACTGAGGCTTTATATCTTTCCATTTCCACTTTACTGCCCACTTCTGTCCAGTAAATTTCACATTAAAATCAATATCATTTATTTCGAGATTCGTTTGTTTTTGCACTGCTTTGATACAATTTTTTACTCGAAAATGAATCAATATTTTTTCTCTCACTATTCGACTGTGTTGTGCCGCTTTGACAAATTTCTTTACTCCATTAAACACAACCTTTACTATCAATTTTAATACCTCCTCCTTGTATTATTCCATCTATGACAATAATAACATCTACATCTTTTACTAACTCGCTCATAACTAAACACTTTAATCTCAATATCACATTAGACTCTGACTCAATCTCTATCTCACACACTCCAAGCACAGTTACTTCATTTCCATCAACTGCCTTAAAACACACATTAGACTCAATCATCTTCTCTCTACCCAACTCATATCTTACAATATTCACATCACTCCCACTTACTGATCAACTTCACCATCACAAATGTAAATTTTTTTATTTTTACTTTACAAAAATAACGATAATATTGTGGATTGAACAAACTGGATTAACTGAAACGGAGTTTCGTTATGAGTGAATCCAGTTCTTGAATTGATACTAACAAAAACTAAAAGCCAGAGGGAAAAATGAAAAAAAATAACACAATCAACAATTGGACTTTTAATAGCAACCGACCTAATACAATACCTTCAACGAAAGAGAATCAATTGTTAGTCAGCCAAAATAAATATTCGAGTAGACAGATAAATACCAAATTGTCCCGCTATATATATATATATATATATATATATATATATATATATATTTGTCGTATCAAATTCCCAGCGTCAGCAATTATTTCTTCATATTTTTGATCGAAATTTTCTTGATGATACCAGGCCAAATTATACCAGGCAATTATAACTTATAATATTCTGAATTTGTAATCAATCTTGTATTGATTAATTTCTTTTCGTAATTTTATAATTCATAATTGCCTATGGCAATGATTAAATAAAATTACAATAAAATCAAAAATAAATTAATTACATAAATGACAAATAAAAATCAATAAATTTCCATTTCGATCTTAAACACGTTAATAAAATCCCAAAAGAAAAAATAAAAATAAAAGATCAAGAAACTACATCCTCATATTTTTGCAAAATACACTTACAATCCACGCACACTCGCACCAACAGAAAGTAGTCACACAAAAAAAATAAAAAAGACTGTCAGCAACAAAAAACGGTACGAGTTCTGTGAGGTTAATACAGGCACCTTTCTCTGCGTAAAAGAATAGGCGGTGCCAACTATTCTTGGTTTAAGTTTAAATGATTCTTCATTTTACATTCGTTCGCTTTATGACCCCCTCCTCCACAGCTAAAACATTTAAACGTATTACTTGATATACACTCCTTGACTATATGCCCAAGCTTCCCACACAAAAAGCACTTCAGCATAGAGGTTTTTTGGAGCCTCTCGTCCGCCTGATAGACTTCGTCATTGGGCTTTTGCGACATTTTATAAGAATCCCCTGCACAAGTGAATTCCATCGAGCCCTGATAAAGCTCTATAACTCGCACATACAGTAACTTGGCCTCTCATTTCGTTAATTATGATGCTGGCATTTTGCACTAACTTACTTTGCGATATCTCGTCTAATTATATTAATGTTTTTCATTTGACTCGCACATCATCGGGTAAACAGCTTAAGAAAAAACATTTAAATATTGGATCATTAATCGGAAACTGCAATAATCTACATAATCACCTAATATCGTCGGCTAAATACCCCTCTGTTTCATATTTCCGTAACGTTCTTCATCGCAAATCTACAAATCTACATCATCCTTCCCAAGAACTTTTACCACGGCAGCCTCGACCTTCTCCATATCATTTTGACTCTCTTTGGGAAAATTTTGTCACACTCTAAATGCTAACCCGTCGAATAGAAGTCGGAATGCATCGACGAAATTTTCGCCAGTCTTTTCTGCAATGATATTCGCTATCTCGAACCATCTATGTACATCTTCGTCGCCTTTGAATATTTTAATAATCTTCAATAAAGTCTTCATCACGCGATAGCTTGTAATTTCACCAGAAAAAGAACAACAAAGATTATTTAAGTACAACACAAAAATTCAACTTCTGTTTTTTTAACTTATTTTAACAAATTTACTTTCGAATAGTTAACAACATTATTACACAATAAAGTATAATAATTACGATTTAAAAATTAAAACAGAAACTTTCTAAGTCGAAAATTCAGCTCACCCGTCATATATGACGGGTATTTATCTAGTAAGTTAATAAATTACTTAGTTTATGTAGTTATCCTTACTCGATCGATTTGATTAGGAATGCTCACTATTTCATCTTTTGAGGACCGTGCAAATTAAATTTGTATAACATATAAGCTTTATTTCTGTTAGTAGCATTTATGCACTTTCATTATCATCAAGTTTGTGATTCATATTCACCACAAAAATTTATTAATGAAAATAATACATAAAGATAAACAAATTTCCCGTTAATTTAATCATTTCATCCAAATTCAAAATTCAATTTTTTCTTTCAATTTAATTTTTAAAATCTACCTTATAAAATTTTTTTTTGAAATTATATTTTTTAATTTTTTTAATTTTAAAAATTATTTCTTTCAAATATTATTAATTTGAATCCGTTCTTAAAATTCTTATTTTTAAACTTTTATTAATTATTTTACTATTAAAATATATCAATTGTTATTTGTGTAAACATTTTTTTGGTTTTATATTATAATTTCAATTTTTGTTTATTTGTTTTTTAAAATCATTTTTAGCTTTTATAAATTTTAAAACTTTTTTAATTATTTAATTTTTTTAATTTTCGAATTAAAAAATCTTAAATTATTAGACGACAACTAAATTTTAACTAACTCCTCATAATTTACGCAAACCATTTTGAATTTATATGAGAAACTTTGTGATTTGGATATGATTTAAATAATAAAGATGAATTAATTATTTTGTTCCGTACCTTTCTATTTACGATTTCCTGTTGCAAATCGGTTTAACCAGTACGGTACGTGTATATTCAGTATAGATTAAGAAGATGGTATATGTATTTTAATATTAGGATTGCAATATTTTATTATTTAAATTTCACACATCGCCTTCTCCCAGTAATTATTAAACGGTGAACACAGAACATAAAAATTATTTATATTATACATTTAGATATTTTTAAAAGTTATTTATTTCTTTTATTTTTATTCTAATTCAAGCAGGATACGGGGTAAATATATAAAAATACAAAATATTAACCCTTTCTGTCCTTAGGGATTCTTAAGAACTGGGAGGGATTTTTGTAGAAATTGGTGTAGATAAGTTCATTTAAATCTATGAAATATTATTTATTGGCGATAAAAATACTTCTTTTGGTAAATGCATTTAGTGTAAGCTGAAAGTACAATGTCTAAAATCACTGTATATGTATACATAATTTTTTTATTCATAAAGAAATAATCTTTACAATTTGAGAAGAGGAAGCATATCAAAATGAATTGCTTGCCAACTAAAACAAAAATTGAAAAGTTAAGAGAGTATTTGCAATAAAAACTTCTCAAACATTTTTGTAACTATTTTCAATACTTTAAAGTTATCAAATAATAAAATATGATAAATATTCTGTCCAAATGGCTTTTTATTGTAAACAAACCGGTACAGAAAGGTTTAATTACAATTTATATTGTAGAAATATTCAGAAAAAAAAGAATGAAAGATTTTACATGAACTACTTCAGTATTCTTAACTGGAGGTAAAATATTATAACGTAACACAATTCAAATTGCAGCAGGAATATTTTTCAAGAATTATTTATTTATTTTGGAATTGTAATAAAACTTGTGTCTGAAACAAAAAGTATTGAATGTGAAAAGATTTTTCATTGTTGTTGTCTATATTTGACGTGCCCGGGATGGGTTCTTTGGATCTCGTGGAACGAGCTGAGTGGTCGCGTACTAAAATGCGACACGGGAAGATTCGCTCGCCGATCGATAAGGCTTACCATATTTTGGTGGCGTTCGTACTTTCGAAGGGTCGCCACCAAAACCGCACGCACCGTGATCCAGACGATGAAAGATCGTGGTTCAGTCATTTGTGACAAAACAGCACCGAGTTGTCGTGCTTGCTGCTGTTGGAGAGGCAACTTCATGAATAATCCATGTGTCGCGTGTCCAGGACCATGTGCGTGTCCGTGTGAGTAATTCTGGTGTTTGAACTGACACAACAAAATAGAGTTAGGAGACATAGATATGTTCCGTGCCGCCTGGAAGGGATTCCCTTCAGTCTATTACCGATAGTTCACGAGTTCCTTATTATTCAAGATCGGTAAATCTTTCTCTCTTGGTCGCTGATTTTTAGCCATCACGAATGGTCCGTGATTCGCATTCAATCCCCGCGCAAATTCGCCATTAAAACCACCGGTCAAATCGTTTTGATTCGATCTGTTGGCAGCGGCGATCGATGAGGGATAAAAAGCACTCGTATATGCGCCGCTATTGACTTGTGAACTTTCTGAAGAGAAATTGATCAACGAATTTCCGTTATTTTGACGGATATTCGCGTTCGATTTATCATTAGTCGAATAATTTTCCCCCATTAGAATTGAAAATTAAAATTTCATAATATTTACGTAATTGAAAGCTTTATTTTAAACAAATCACAAATTACAATTATTGCTAATTGTTTTTTATACATTAGAAATTATTGGGAAACGAAAATCCAATGTTTCACGATAATGTTTTTTTTGATCATTCAAAAATTTTTAATTGTTTTAAAATTTTTTAATGTTCATCTGAATTTTTCAGTTTTAAAAATTTCAGGGGTCACAAATACAATTAAGAAATTTTTTCAAAATTAAAAATCAAAAAATTAAATTACATATCACTTAAAAAAACTCTTAATTGGTTGCTGCTGCTGATGCGATTTAGTGAACACTACATTCATATTCCTCTTTTTGATCATCTGTTACCGAAATGATAATATTTGTAAATTTATATGTATTCAATTCAGATGGATAGGGTAAAAAATCAAAGATAGTTTCTCGTTAATGTTCGAATGGTTGAATAAACAATTAAAAGAAAACACAATTTTTTATTACATATTATTATTTTAGAAATTGATATGTACCAAAAGCTTTGATGTTATGTTTATTTATGATAACAAAATTAAAAAAAAGATTTCTTTTTTAAAGAAATTTGAAAATTATTACGTGATGCTAAAATATTTTTCATAGTTCAAATAACATTCTGAATTTTGTCCTCCTGAAAAACATCTTGTTGGGAACCAATTGAGACTTGTTAATTATTATTCCGTAGTTAAGGATTTACGGTTGTGAGAATTACAAGTATCTTTGAACCTTGTTAAATAACATACTCTCGACTAATCAAGGTTAGGGGCCATCCATTTATTACATATGCAAAAAAGTTAATATTTTAACCCCCCTCCTCCCCCCCATTGCACCCTGTACATTTTGAACCACCATAAGCACATACAAATTGAGTCTCTAACCACCAATGGCTGCTCAATTCAAGCTATACCAATTAACAGAGGGGTTCGACAGGGATGCCCACTATCAATGTTACTCTTCAACATCGGTATTGATCCAATCTTAACAGAGATTCACAATTCCTCAGACTCT